>CAUYRT010104497.1:0-20869 GCA_963574885.1 Lepilemur ruficaudatus | reverse complement strand
CTTACCTTCTCCCTGTTCTTTGCTTCCTTCTAGGAATAAACTTCCAATTATTATTATTATTTTTTTTTAGATTTTTGCTCTGTCACCTGGGCTAGAGTGCTGTGGCATCAGCCTAGCTCACAGCAACCTCAAAATCCTGGGTTCAAACGATCCTCCTGCTTCAGCTTCCCCAGTAGCTAGGATTACAGGTTTGCGCCACCATGACCAGCTTTTTTCTATTTTTAGTAGAGATGGGGTCTCGCTCTTGCTCAGGCTGGTCTTGAACTCTTGACCTCAAGCGATCCTCCCTGCCTTGGCCTCCAAGTCCTAGGATTGATTACAGGCAGAATCCATGCTTTTAAAACACTATGTTGCCTCCCTTCTGTCTCTCCCACCAACATTTAAACGTTAAATCAGGTCTCCACCAAAACCTGCCACCACCTCCTCCCTCAATCTCTAATTTACTAACTACTGTTCTATTCTCCTGTTCAGTCATCTGTACTGTCTCCACTTCTCTCACTCACAGCCCACTCAAGCCTCACACCTCTACCACTACATTGAGGACCTGTCAACAAGGTCCTCCTTGTTACTAGAGCCAATGTATACTTTTCAGTCATCTTCCATTAACTCTCAGCAGCATTTGCTATTAATCATTATCTTCTTCATGAAATACCTGTCTCCACGACATAAAGATCTTTTTTTCTCTTCCCATTCTAGACATTTACTTGTTATGGTTCAGAGCTCTCCCACTTTATACATCCTTCCTGGACAATTTCATCCATTCCTGTGGCTTCAAAGGCAACCTATGCTAAAGACTCCCCATTCTATGACATTAGCCCAGATCTTTCTCCTGGACTTCTAGACCCATTTATTCAGCTGTCGACTAGACATCACTTCATAATCTCCAAGCTCCCCCAAACTCATTATATCCAACCTGAATGAACCTTTTTCACTCTATACTGATCCTCCTATTCTCAATGATACCACAGTTGACTCAGTTGTCCAAAGATACCCTGGATTCTGTCTCTCTTCACATATATCTGGTCACCAGGTTCTATCTTTACAGTTTCTCAAATCCATTTATTCCTCTATCTCCACATCCGTAATTCAGGCTACTCCTATTGCTCATGTGGACTCATTTCAACAGTTCCTCCTAACTCCTTGTCATATAATCCATTGTTTCCAGTGTAGCCCAAACATTCTTCCAGAAACATACCTCTAACCCTGTCATTGAAACATCCTTCAATGGCTTCCTGTCAACATACTTAATTTAACAGAGTTGTTCATGTTCTTACCCCTGCTTACCTCTATAGTGGTATCTTAAATGCTTCCCCTGCTCATATTTTACACATCAGCCATACTAAATGTTTTCCAGTTCTTGCATTGCTACTTTCTCCTTCAGGCCTGGATATATGTTGAATTCCCTCTAACATAATCATTCCCTCTCCTTTTATTAATAGTTTATCTCCTTTTATGTCCTTTAGGACCCAGCTAGAATACCTTTATTGATGTAAGTTGGTTTAGGTATTCAGT
Source organism: Lepilemur ruficaudatus (assembly GCA_963574885.1). Classification (NCBI taxonomy): domain Eukaryota; kingdom Metazoa; phylum Chordata; class Mammalia; order Primates; family Lepilemuridae; genus Lepilemur; species Lepilemur ruficaudatus. The sequence goes on along the minus strand of CAUYRT010104497.1, from coordinate 19,357 downwards.
TCTCATCTCTTGTACTTTCATAGTATGCTGTTGCCCCAGTTTGCATCACATTTTTTTAATCAGACTGTATAGGCAAAAACAATGTGCTGCGCTAATGTCTAGCAAAATATCTGATATTTAGTAGGTGCTGGATAAAATTTAGTTGAATGAATCAGCAGGAGCCTATACAGTCCCAAGGTGGGGAGGATGAGAGAGGTGGTGGGATTCAAGGAATTATGTGCTTGTGGCATTAAGCAGCTGCTCTACCCTCTCTGGAACCTACTTCATTCTGTAAGATGGGATTATCTTTTTCTGCCCCATTCCCATCTAATGAATCTTCTAAAGTATTCCCTATTGGGTTTGTTACTTTCCTACTAAGTTTTCAGGTGCTCTCTGTGACCTATAGGAGATTAAACCATCTCCTCACCTTTCAGAACCTTCCACAGTGTGAGCTCCACTGCCCCACCCTCTACAGCTCAGTTTCCTGAGCCCTATCTAGCCAGACAAGTCTATGCATGCATATCCTGCACTCTCCTGTGACCCTTGACTGTGTCTTCTCCCTCTGTCCAAAACGTCCTTCCTTCCAGGACAGCTTCTTCAGGAAAATACTCAAAACTCAGAAGTCCAGAGACTTCTGCTGCTATCTGGGCCTGTCATTCAGCTGGTAGCCACATGCTGCCCCACCACATCCTCTCTTCTATTTTGTGACTGCCCTGACTGATGCTTCTTGAGGGCATGGCCCAGTACAGTAGGCATCAGGGTTTGCTGGTTACCTGAGGAAAAATCAAGACACAGATGAGTAGTTGAGGGACAAAATGGTTTTAGAAAATCTGATCCAAAGCCCAAGATGTTGGGTGGTAATCAAATATTTGGAGTTGTCTCTGAATATATCACCCCTGCTGACACTCCCACATGACTCTGATATAATCATCTCTCTTTCCTATCATAGGCCTAGGCTCTAACATCTTCCGCCTACTGGACAGCCTGCGGGCCCTGTCAGGTCAGGCTGGATGCCGCCTCCGTGCCCTGCATCTCAGTGACCTGTTCTCACCGCTGCCCATCCTGGAGCTGACACGTGCCATCGTGCGAGCCCTGCCCCTGCTACGGGTCCTTTCTATTCGTGTCGACCACCCAAGCCAGCGGGACAACCCTGCTGTGCCAGGGAATGCAGGGCCCCCTAGCCACATAGTTGGGGATGAGGAGATACCAGGTGAAGCATTGTCTGTGTGTATGCACATGAGTGTATATCTCCACACAAATGTGTGGGTGCATTTGTGTGGGGGGAAGGGAAGAGAACCTCCAATCCAGGTCTGCTACCACTCATTCCTGGCTTATCTGGAATCTGTTCCACCTTAAGATAACTTTGGGCAGGACAGGGCCTAGACCACTATAAGCCCAGTAGTGTTCATGACAGCTTAGTCTCCACAAAAAGAACAGAACTGACCTTCAGACTGGATTAGGTCCCTCTGCTGTATATTCCCATAGTTCCTGTATATCTCCTATCCCACCACTGCATACTTTATGAAGATTGCTTCTGTCCAAGTAATCTAATCTTCCTAGACTAAAAGTTCCATGAGGGCAAGGACCAAATCTCATATTTAGTGCTCTATTCCCAGAACCTACCAGAGTCTGACATACAATAGGCAAGTAGATGAATAAATGATTGAGTGAATCCCTTAAGGACAGGATGGGACCTGCTATAGGAGTGAAGCAGAGATGGCCAGCTGCAATCTTCTCTCCCTACCTTATCCAGAAAACTGCCTGGAGCAGTTGGAGATGGGATTTCCACGGGGAGCCCAGCCAGCCCCACTGCTCTGCTCCGTACTGAAGGCCTCAGGTTCTCTGCAGCAGCTGTCCTTGGATAGCGCCACCTTTGCCTCTCCCCAGGATTTTGGGCTTGTGTTGCAGACACTTAAAGGTAGGACACAGCCAGAATGATGAAGGGCGGGGGGTGTGTGGGGACCTAGTATTGTTGTCTGGGAAAGCTAAGGCCCATGGCCCCTGGTCTCTGCCTCCTATCCAGAGTACAACCTAGCCCTGAAGAGACTGAGTTTCCATGACATGAATCTGGCTGACTGTCAGAGTGAGGTGCTCTTTTTGCTACAGAATCTGACTCTTCAAGGTAAGTTCCTCATCCAGAATCTGGGCTTTCCTGGGTCCTCTTGTGGCTCTTGCACTGTCTCATCAAGTGAGCAAACCACTGTTTCTTTCTTGCTCGTGTGTCCTCAATATAAGATGTATACAGAATCTGTATGATCTTCCTTTTAAAAAGTCCCGACCTCAACTGCTCTTCTATTAAACATGAGAAATTACTCACTTTTAGAGTACCTCATCCAAAAGTTTTTCTTACCTTTCAGGGGCTGACAGAAATGGTGGTGGGGTAGGGGGGAATGTGCTATACCAAGCTCCCCTCATAGACTTGTCTCTGATCTCCACCCCTGCATAGAGGGTGGTAAATGAATAGAGAGGGAAGGAGGAAGTGAATGGAGAATTTTCCATGCAGAGAACATGGAAACATGTTCTCCTTGCAGCAAACATTTAGGCTCAGTCCCTGGTTTGAATTTTGATTTAGTTTAAGCCTTGCTTGGGGTCTCAGATAATTCCTTCCTTTCTGGGCCTCTATAAAATGGTAACACACCTTGCTTGGGCCAGCTGGGGCAAGGGGCAGCACCAGTCCTAAATGCAGCCATCAGAATTTGCTCTAATTTCTTTTGACAGAGATTACCTTCTCCTTCTGCCGTCTGTTCGAGAAGCGCCCAGCCCAATTTCTGCCTGAGATGGTTGCTGCTATGAAGGGCAACTCCACACTGAAGGGCCTTCGGCTGCCAGGGAACCGCCTGGGTGGGGGCCGGACCTTGGGGAGGGAGAGGGGGAAGGAGCCAAGCCTTTGACCTAAAAACTCACTGGGTGAAGGCACAGACTTCTCCACTGGGAACACTGAGGTTGGAATATAGATATTTATGTCCTGGGGTTTCAAGAACTGGCAGGGCTGGGCTTCTCCCTAGCCAGAGTTGTGTTGGGATACCCTTGTTCCCTGTTTCTGGGTGGAGGTGACAGATACTTCTCCCTTTCTCTCCAGGGAATGCTGGCCTGTTGGCCCTGGCAGATGTTTTCTCAGAGGATTCATCCTCCTCTCTCTGTCAGCTGGACATCAGGTATATGGAAGGGGTGGGATGCAAGGGATGGGCTGCAGAGATACAGACCAGGAAATAGTTGCTTCCTGGATATCTAATCCATCTCACCCCCACCAGTTCCAACTGTATCAAGCCAGATGGGCTTCTGGAATTCGCCAAGCGGCTGGAGCGCTGGGGCCGTGGAGCCTTTGGTCACCTGCGCCTCTTCCAGAACTGGCTGGACCAGGATGCAGTCACAGCCAGGGAAGCCATCCGGCGACTCCGGGCCACCTGCCATGTGGTTAGCGATTCGTGGGACTCATCGCAGGCCTTTGCAGATTATGTCAGCACCATGTGATGGGGCCCATACCTCACAGACCCATGTTCAGTACCATCAGCTTGCAGGGGCTGAGGCATGGGCTGCCCAGAAACCCCAACCACCAGTTCTATCCTTCTCTATCGCCCTTTTTCTCTTTTTCCCTTCTTCCCTTGTACTGAGGTCCTGGAGGCCTTGATGGAGCCCAACAAAGGCATTCCCACAGCTGGGTTTAGAGCCTTTGGGCCCCTTACTCAGTATCCTGGGAACCCTGGGCTAGGCGATTACAGTTTTCATCACCATTACTGAAGACAGTTCCCCTCCCCCTGCCCTGGGGTTCCTGCCTTCCCACCTCAAGCAGGTACCCAGGCTTTAGAGAAGTGTAGGAGTGCCCATTACCAGGCTTCTTCCCTGCTGGGCTTACCATGCTGCTCCCAGGCCTCAGTCCCTTTCATACCTTTATTCCTTTCTTTTTTTTAACCAAAAAAGTTTTTCTTATAAAATAAATTTTGGGCAAACATCATGCAGCCCTTCTTGATGATTTTTCTCCCAGAGAACAAAATTCAGTAGGGCCTTGTGAGGTAACGAGCCCCCTTTCCCTATTTCCTTCCTCTAACAGCTACACCCAGACCAGCTGGTTATCAGCGGAGCCCCCGCTGCTCCTCATGAGAATGCTGGTGGAAGACGAAGGTGATGGCAGTGGAGGTAGCGTCCCAGGCAGCCTGGAGTACCTCATCCTGGAGCCCACGCTTATCAGTGCAGTGGTTCCACTGAGCCAGGTCTGAAGTGCAGTCGGAACCATCAGGGGGTGGAAAGACCTGGCGGCTGTTGACACAACGGCGGCAGTGCAACCTAGGGGCAGAGGACAGAGCTGTGGTCACTACAGATCCCATCTCCATGCTGGGCAGGTAGCTCAGGAATAATGGCAGGGACAGTCCACCTACCTGTCATGTGTGTCACTGAGGCTAGCCTCATCCAGGATAAACAGCTCCTTCAGCTCACCCAGAGAGAAGTGCCGCTCTACATCCTGCTCCTCATCCACCACACAGCTGCTCAGTGCCTTCTTGTGGCTCTGACGCTGGAAGATCTTCTCCTCAATGGTTCCTGCCTGGGGGAGAGGGGTGGGAGGATAGCGGGGCATGGGAGGGAGTGTCGAGGAATGCCGGGCTTAGTCATCTCCATGCAGAGGAACAAGGAAACCCAGGGGTTGAAACTACAGCCACCCAAAAGAAGGGAAGATGAATGAAAAGTTAAAGGTTGTGGAGCAGTAGCTCTGCTCAGCTGAGCCCCATTTTCCCAGTCTACCTCCTGGTAACATAACTTGTGCATGTCTGCCCACCCAGACTATTTTCTGTACTAATGAAGTGTCAGGGCCTGGCTAAATCCCTCCAGGGTGAACTGAGGTTTGTCTGCAGCAGCTTCACATCTCTACACCAAGGCCAACTCTCATTCATTCAATAAACATCATTTGGGTGTCTTTTCTTTGCCAGGCCCTGTGCTAACATTAGGATACAAAGAAGAATCAAATATGATCCCTATACTTGAGCTCACAGACTGGTAGGAAAGACAAACATACAAACAAATTGGTACAATGATAGAAATCTGTAGCATGAGGGATGGTAGAAGAGAATAGTGTTGAAAAGCTTGAAAGTAGAGACTATCCTTGAGCAGAATCATGAAAACTAAATGGATTTTACAAGAAAAGAGAGAAAGGAAGGCATTCCCAGGATAGAAACAAAGAAATACACCTGGCCTATTGGAGGACTGTGAGGAGCCCAGGCTAGGATGGTGGGAGTGTAATAAAAGCTAGAACTGGGGAAGTCAGCAGAGGCCATATGGGAAGACCCTGGATGCTGAAGGGTTTGGTCTTGTCCTAGGAGTGATAAAAAGCAAAATCAGAATTTTTTTAAAGCTCATTCTTGAAACAGTATGTGAAGAATAGGATAAGACAAAAGGTAAAGAATTAGGAAGCTGCTGCAATATCCAAGTGAGAGAGGACTCTGACCTTAGCAGGGGATGGAGAGGAGGGTTATGTTAAAGATATTTCAAAAAAGTAAAATCCATGAAAACTGGTGGGAATCTGGTTGGTAGGAGACAAAGAACAGTCCAATAATATGATTCCCAGATTTGAGTTGGGTGGATAAAGGAGCCATTAAATGACAAAATTCAGAAGGAGAACAAGTTCAGTCATGATGTGCCTAAAGTGCTCATAGGAAATCCAAGTGGAAATGTAGATTAAGTAATGGAAATATGGTTCTAGAGCTCAAGTAAGAGATCTGGGTTAAAAATTCAGTTAGAGATATGTCAATATGAGTTTATGTAAACAGAGAAGTAGGAGAACCAGAGAAGAGTTTCCTAAAACAAGAGAATTTTAAGGGATTAGTAGTCAACAGTGTCAAATATACAAAAAGGTAAATGGAGAGTTTCCTACTTTGGCAATTAGGAAGTCAGTAGCATATTTCAAAAGCAGGTTCAGTGGCATAAGGGTCTGAGTAGAAGAAGCTAAAGAAATTAATCTGTAGGCTTTGGAAAACTTTAACAGTAAATGAATAGGAAATAAGTAGTGGTTAGAGTAGGACAGAGTTGAAAAATTACTTTGTTTTGAAGGTGGGAGCTACCTGAGCATGATTATAGACTTCAGGAGAATAAAGAAATAGTTGTTAACTAAGAAAGCACTGGCTGGAGTTTAAAGCAGAGCTAGAAGGATGAGCCTCAAATAAAGAGGGATGGAATCCTGTTCCTGTGAGATGGGAAGGGAATATCAGGTGTAGAGATTTACAGAAGAGAGGAAGAAGGTGAGAGCATTTGTGCCTGGTATCCTACATTTTCTCTGTGAGGGAGAAGGCAGTTTGTGCAGAAAGAGAGACTAGGTTGGGTAGGAAACTTGAGGGAAGCAGTGAAGGCTTAAAGTGGTTATTGAAGGAAATGAGATACTGCTCAGCCCAAAAAGGAGACCATAAATTTGCAGTGGTACCAATTTGTACATGCAAAATTTAGCTGGTATATAAGCTGAAAACAGCTAGAATGATCCAAGAAGAATGGGTATTGGGAAAAGAGCAGCTGAAAGGATGCAAGATGAGGATTGGGCTAGATGAAAAGGAAATCAAGGGCCAGCACAGTGGCTCATGCCTATAATCCCAGTGCTTGGGAGGCAGGAGGATCGCTTGAGGCCAGGAGTTAGAGATCAGCCTGGGCAACAAAGCAAGACCCCCACCTCTACAAAAAAAATTTTTAAGAGTGTTAGCCAGGCACAGTGATGTGTGCCTATAGTTCCAGCTACTTGAGAGGCTGAGGTGGGAGGATCACTTAAGCCCAGGAGTTCCAGGCTGCAGTGGGTTATGATTGTACCACTGCACTCTAGCCTGGGCAACAGAATGAGACCCTGTCTCTAAAAAAAAAAAAAAATTAAAACAAACAGATAAATAAATACATTGGCTGGATGCAGTGGCTCATGCCTATAATCCCAGCACTTTGGGAGGCTGAGGCAGAAGGATCACTTGAGACCAGGAGTTTGAGGTTACAGTGAGCATGATCATGTCACTGTACTCCAGCCTGGGAGACAGAGCAAGACCCTGTCCTAAAAAAAAAAAAAAAAAGTCAAGCCAGAGTAGAGGGGGTGGGGTATAGGCAGGGGACAGGTTCCAGGGACATTAGATTGAAACAGAGAAAGCTGGAAGGATAAGAGGTGAGAGTAGAATGACTTATTAAAGTTTTGGGTACTAACAAGTTCCATAGTATGACCTTAGGAGGAATTAAATGAAGGGGAGTGAGGTCATTAGCGATGAGGTCAAGGAAACATGAAAGCCAGTGTGTGTGGTAACTGCATGGTCCTGGAAATTAGCCAGGATAATTGCTGGATTTGGGAAAGAAATGAAGGCCAAGCTGGTGTCCAAAGCCGTCAATGAATTAGGAACACAGCAGAGGACAGATGACTGCATCAGAGAAGGAAAGAGGGTAATCAAGTCAGACAACATGAGATGCAAAGGAACCATGGATGGATAGTCTGAAAGTGGTGATTGAGAACGTGGAGAATGCCAGTGGGACACGAAGTGTGTGAGAAGACTATGAGGCAAGTGGCACAGGAGAAATCGGGTATGAGGAAAAGCAGGTGTCCTGTGAAAAGGATGTACTGAAAAAGTGTCCAGATAGCACAGTAAGAAGTGTTTGAAGGAATGGAGAGAAGTCGGGGAGAACAGAATAAAGGGCTCTCAGGCTAGCCCCACAGCCTGGCTACTGCTAGAGGCAGAGGGGCCAAAAAGAGGCACTGAGAAATGATTCAAGACGGTCCTAAAGGTCTTGTTCCATGACCCACCCCTACTGTGTATCACCATCCTTACAGACAGCAGGCGGTAGATATAGCAGGTCTTCTTTTGACCATCACGCCAGACCCGGGCCATGGCTTGTTCATCATTGGCCGGGTTCCAGTCAGGGTCAAACATGACTAGCCGGTTAGCCCCAATGAGATTGAGGCCACAGCCTCCAGCTTTGCTGCTCAGCATGAAGACGAAGTCAGGGCTCTGAGAAAAGAAGTAGGAGAAAAAGAATCTCTTACAGCCTAAACTGGGATCCTACTCAGCCCAAGCAACTCCTCTCTCACGCCTCTGTATTTTTATACTCTCACACCAATTGTGAAGACCACCAGCTTGTCTGCCCACCAGCCAATTTCCCAATCCACAAAGTCAGTCTCTAGCCCAGCCATCACCAACCAGCCTAACCACCCAGCACAACCACCAGGGGAAAAAAATCAGAGAGCCCTTTAATTCTGATGTTAGTCCATTGGTGGTGTGGGACAAGGGCTGTGTATTTACCGATGGACTGTTGAAGCGTTCTACAACCTTGGCTCGCTTCTTAATGGACATCGTGCCATCCAGCCGGACATATAAGTACCTGAAGGGGGATCCAAGATTAAGACCCAAGAAGAAAGCAGAGTCCCTTGGAGTCAGAGCTACTGAAGGAACTGAACTAACCATGCCTGAGGTCCTAAACTCCCACAGGGAGGGACAAGGAGGTATCTAGGGGCCAAGACTCTTCTATGGGAGTACATGAGGGACTAGGGGATAATCTGCTTAGAGATGGAGCTAGGACCATATCAGCAATAAGGGAATAGACATCTCTAGGGAAATCTTTCATGTACCCGTATCTTAGCCCACATCCACCAATCAGAACCCCTAATCTTACTAGAGGGGCAGTAGGGGAGGCACACCCATTTGGCAATCTCGTTATGCTCTTCTGTACCTTCGGGCCCGGCAGAGCTTCTCAAAGAGATCCAATGTCTGGGTATAATTGGACACCAGCACAACTTTGTCACTGCTGCGGCTTCGGGTCACCGCCAGAATATAATCAAGGACCAGCATCTTACCTGGGAAGAGTAGCAACCATCAGTCCCCAGCTGGCCATTCCAATGACCTAGGATTCTTACTTTTGATATCCTGCCTTGAAACAGGACAGCTCTAAGCACAAAGAGACACCCTATTCCCACTCCTAGAGGAGTGGGAAATACAGGTGTGAAAGGGCTCACCTGACAGCTGAGGCTCTAGAGCCTTGGAGCTATAACCAGGAGGGAAGATGTCTAAGGCACCCTCAAAGCCAGCCTCCTCTTCCACACACTTGTCATAGATTAGAGCTGGATCTGGAAAAAAAAAAATGCCAGCTACTTTGCTTTCTGAAGTTTCCATTTCAATGCTCACTAGAATTCCCCCTAGAAGCCTAGCCCAGAAGGCCTTCCTCAGCACCACAATTGCTTGGTCTTCACCCTCCCAAATTCCAACAGGGTTTAGTCAGTGCCATCTGGGACTATGGATGGACAATCTTGCTCACTGGTATGTGTTCTCAACAAGAAGGGAGTTATAACAAAGAAGGCAAGGTCTCTTCATTATTTTTCCTCCTACTCACATTTTACTGAGCATGTGTATGTGTAGGCACTCACACACACACAGTCCTATACACCTCAAGCATCAAGCATGGACTGGACACAGCATATGCTAAATTTTCCAAAGCAAAGGGTCTAGTTTACAGAGTCTACATGCAGAGTTCATGCCTTGGGTAGGGTTGGAATCACATGTGGCCTCTGTGAGGGCTCTGCACAAGTTTTAGTGAAGGTTGCTGGGCCACTACAAGAGCCTACCCTCCATCACTCACTCTCACAAAGGACACCAGGACATGAGCCCAACTCACGATTACAAAGCTTCTTTAGCGAGGTAATGGAAGAAAGGGAAGACACACTCATCTTGCCCTCAAGCAATTCTTCTGCTGGCTTGGCCTGTCTCAGAAACCTCTTGTACAACTCAGTCTGAAGGGGTGTTAGCCTGAAAAAAGGCAGCCAGGTCAGTGGGAAAAGCTGAGCCACACGTCTGCCCTCTGAGGACATCTTGAAAGCCCAGCCATACTTCAGAAGCTAAGCTTTGATCCACTAATTCCATGCCCTTCAGTTGAGTTCAGTACCTACAACAAACCACCTGCTCAATCTTCACAGGCAGGTATTTGGAAAGGATATCAGATGTCCTCCGTATCAGGCACCTAGGGAAAACAAGATAAAAAGGCAAGGGGCTGGTAAAACTACTGTGCTAACTACTAGAATAAAAACTACCACCCAAAGGACCAAGATTGGCTCTCTTTCGTAGTATCAACTGTCAGAGACCCATCAGCCCTATGGCAAAGATATCTGTATCAGGGTCTTAGTCATGGGAACAGAGACCTTTGAAACAGCCTAATGTAGACTAACAACTCTTTCTCTTCGCCTTCAACTGGCTGGCTGATCTTCAAGACAAAGCTGAGGTCTCCCAATGAGTCTCCCAAAGACAGGAAAAGCAAACTGCAAACCACTAAGCTCTTAGGGGAGTTTCAGCTTGCAGTTGCCCCAATGCCTGCTGCCACATGGCCCTATGCTCAATAAAATTAAGCCCACATCTCCTGGGCAGACCAGGAAGAGTAAAGACCAAGCACTTAAGAAGTACCTCTTAAAACACTGACTCTCCTTCCCATCATCTAAAATTGGTAGAGAGGCTGGGCGCAATGGCTAACCCCTGTAATCCTAGCACTCTGGGAGGCTGAGGCGGGTGGATCGCTCAAGGTCAGGAGTTCGAAACTAGCCTGAGCAAGAGCGAGACCCTGTCTCTACTAAAAATAGAAAGAAATTAATTGGCCAACTAAAAACATATAGAAAAAATTAGCCAGGCATGGTGGTGCATGCCTGTAGTCCCAGCTACTCGGGAGGCTGAGGCAGAAGGATCACTTGAGTACAGGAGTTTGAGGTTGCTGTGAGCTAGGCTGAAGCCATAGCACTCTAGCCTGGGCAACAGAGTGAGACTCTGTCTCAAAAATAAAATAAAATAGGTAGAGAGAGGTAGCCAGGCAGTTGGTAAAGGCAGGAGGACTCTCAGGATATAACCCATAAAGTATGCATACCTCCTCTGGAAAGAGGAGTCCAGAATGTATATATGTACCTACCCACTGGGTTACGCAACTCCCATGAAAAAAAAAGTCCTCTTAGCCTGGGAGCCACACCCGTCTTTCAGATCTTCTACTTGTCACAGAACTATGGAGCCTGGGGAGAGAAGCCTGGTCCTTTAAGTCTGAGACTGACTGACAAGAAGCTTCTGAAGTACTACTGTCACTCCAAGGTATATTTTGCCCAGGAAGTCCAGTAGCTTCAAAGAGCTTCCTCAGCAGGTTTGTAAACAGACCAAAACCAGACCACAGGACCCAGGCCAGAAAGAAAGCAGGGACTTGGCCTGTAAGACTCCTTCATTTATTCAGTGGCCATAATCAAGGCACAGATCCCACCTACTTCCTAGAATGCCAGCCTTTAAGGGCTCTAGACAGGTCAAGTCCCCCAAAGGATTGGCCTTGAATGGCTTGGGAAGCAATTTTGATGATCTCACTTGGGGTCATTACCTATTCACAATGCTGGTGAGCTCCCGAAGTCGCTCCTCTCCTAGCTGCCTATCTGCCTCACTGGCAGCTGCATCTCGACCCTTCAAAATTGGCAGTTCAAAGTGCTTCTTGAACTCATGGGCAGTCCCTAAACACAGAAGGGAAAATTAAAAAATGTGGAAAAGGAATAATTTTCCCACTGCTAGTAATGGCAGACTACCTTCCTACCAAGTCACAGACCAACCTTCCTACCAAGAACAACAAAACTGAAGATATAGGCCAATTTCTGTTTAACAGATCAAAGAGATACTAAAGCAGTGAACCCTTGAAAGGCCAAATAGAAAGATGGTAGATTAAAACCCAAATATTAATTATAGTAAATATAAATGAATTAAATAGTCCAATTAAAAGACAAAGATGGTCAGGGTGGATTTTTTTAAAAAGCGCAGCTATATGTTGTTTATAAAAGATTAAGTAGAATGCATCAGTACAATGAAGTATATGCTACAACGTGGATGAACCTTGAAAACATTGTGCTAAGTAAAAGTAGCCAAACACAAAAGGTCACATATTGCATGATTCCATTTATGTAAAATATCCAGAATAGGCAAATCCATAAAGACAGAAAGCAGATTGTGGTTACCAAGGTTTGGGAGTAGGGGTAAAGAGGGAGTGACTGCATAGTGGGTTTAAGGTTTCCTTTAGGGATGAAGAAAATGTTTTGGAACTAGACAGGGGTGCTGGTTGCAGAACAGTGTGAATATACCACATGCCACTGAAATCTACACTTTAAAAATAGTTAAGGTCACATGATGTGAATTTCACCTCGATTTTTAGAAAAAGCAACTATTTGATACAATTTAATACCCATTTATGATAAAAAAAAAACCCTAGGAAATTAATATAATGGGGGGGAAGTCCTTAATCTGATAAAGACTATGAAAAAAAAAAAAACCAAACATTTTATTCAATGGCTAATTATTGAAAGATTTCCTTTTCCTAAGATCAGCAATGAGACCCGTTGTCACCTCTTCTCTTCAGCACTGTGATAAAGGCTCTAACCAGTGCATAAGCCAAAAAAGAAATGAAAATCATAAGAATTAAAATGGAAGATATAAATTATCATTATTTGCAGATGACATGATTATATATGTAGAAAAATCCAGAAGAATTTACAGAAACTATTAGAATAAAAAATTTAGCAAGGTTTCCAGATACAAAGACTATTAGTCCAGATCCAGTTGATGTACCAAAAATCAACTGAATTTCTATTTACCAACAAAAATTATAAATAAAAACTTAGAAAGATACCATGTAATTACATTAAAAAACATTACAAACCCAGAAATAAATCTAACCAAAGATGTATAATATTTCTCTACAGAAAGCAATAAAAGATCACTGAGAGAAATTAAAGATGATTTAAACAAATAGAGGAATAGGTCGTATTAATAAACCAGAAGATTTCATACTATAAAAATATCGTACCTTTCAGCATTGATCTATCGATTCAAAAAGCCCAATTAAAATCCAATTAGGGTTTTTTTTTTTGAGGGAGGAAAGGGGTAAAAATTGATGAGGTGATTCTAAAATTGACATGGGAATGCAGAGGGCAAGAATATCTAGGACAATGTTAAGGAATAGAATATAGTTAAAAGGCTCACACTAATGGATATCAAGACTTACGTTAAGCTACAGTAATTAAAGCAGAGAAGTACTGACACAAGGAGACAAATAGACCAGTGGAACAGAAAAGAATCCACAAATAGAGCAACATATATATGGATATTTGATTTATTAAAGTAGCACTGCAAAGTAATGGGAAAAAAATCTTTTCAATAATTGGTACTAGGGGAACAAGACATCTGCAAGGAAAAAGATGACTCTTGATCCCCACTTCATACCACATATAGAGATTAATTTAAGATGGATTACAGATTTTTTTTTTTTTTTTTGAGACAGTCTTGCTCTGTTGCCTGTGCTAGAGACCCTAGCTCACAGCAACCTCAAACTCCTGGGGTCAAGCAATCCCCCTGCCTCAGCCTCCTGAGTAGCTGGGACTACAGGTGCATGCCACGACACCTGGCTAATTTTTTCTATTTTTAGTAGAGACAGGGGTCTCCGCTCTTGCTCAGGCTGGTCTCAAACTCCTGACTTCAAGCGATCCTCCCTCCTCGGCCTCCCAGAGTGCTAGGATTACAGTCATGAGCCACCGCGCCCGGCCTTTTTTTTTTTAAATAGGCAAGGTCTCGCTATTTTGTCCAAGTTGGCCTCAAACTCCTGGGCTCAAGCGATCCTCCTGCCTCAGCCTCTTGAGTAGCTGAGACCACATGCATGCACCACTGCACTTAGCTACAAATTATAAATTTTAATGTGAAAGGTAAAACAACAAAGCTGCTTCCAACACATTTTCATGAAAAACACTCAACAAACTAGGACTGGAAGTGAACTTCTGGCTGGCACGGTAGCTCACACCTGTAATCTCAGAACTTTGGGAGGCCAAGCAGGGAGGACTGCTTGAGGCCAGGAGTTTCAGACCAGCCTGGGCAACATAGCAAGATCCTGTCTCTAAGGAAAAAAAGAAGTTAACCAGGTGTGGTGGCGTGTACCTCTATAGTCCCAGCTACTGGGGGGAATAGGAAAAAAAGAAGTGAACTTCCTCAACCTGATAATGCACATCTTTGATTAAACATAGTTATATGACACAGCAATTCCACCCCTAGGTACATACACTCAAGAGAAATGAAAACATATGTCCACATAGAAACCTGAATATGAATTTACAGCAGTATTATTCCCAAAAGCCGAAAGATAGAAACAACTCAAATGTCTATCAACTGACGGATAAACAAAATGTTTAAAAATGGGCAAAAGACAAAGTCAGGTACTTCATGAAAGAAGATCTCCAAATGGCCAATGAATATAATAGAAGTTTGATTTTATCCATCATTAGGCAAATGCAATGAGATAACACTAAACAGCTACCCATTTTAGAATGATTAAAATTTTTTAAAAACCCAAAAGACAAATATTGGTGATAATACAGAGCAAGAGTTGGCAAACTACAGCCACGGCTAGCCACTTGTTTTTATAAATAAAGTTTTATTAGAACACAGCCATGCCCATTCATTTACATATTATTTCTGGCTGTTTCATGGTACAATAGCAAAGTTGAATAGTTGTGATAGAGACGATATGGCCTGTGAGCCTAAAATGCTTACTCTCTAGCCCTTTAAGAAAAAATCTGTTGATTCCTGATGTAGAGATACTGGAATTCTCATATACTCCTGGCAAAATAATCATTTTGGAAAACTGGAACATCTACTAGAGCAGAACACATGCATAACAAACATATGATCCAGCACGTCCACTCTGAGGACAAAGAAATGCATACTATGCTCATGTAAAAACATGCACAAAAATGTCCACAGTATCATTATTCGAAAAAATTAAAAACTGGAAACTACTCAGTAGAATGGATAAATTCTAGTATATTCATAAAATTGAACAGTATACAACAATGAAAATGAACAAACTACTGTTTGACATGACGTGGATGAATTTTAAAAACGATGTTGAACAAAAGAAATGAGATGCAAAGGAATATATACTATATGATTCCATTTACACAAAGTTCAAAAACAGATAAAACCAGCCATAGTGTCAGCAGAGTGTTTACTTCTGGGGTGAAAGGACAGGGCAGTGATTAGAGGAGGGGCTGCTGAGAGGATGGTAGTAACTGATCTGGTGGTAGGTACACAAATGTGTTCCCTTTGTGATAATCTTGCCACTCAGTAGGTTCTCTGCCTAAAGTGATTCTCCTGAGCATTGGCAAGTTGTAGTGGCACTAAACAAACCCTTCCACAAATATCTGTGTGCAAGAACTGCTGAAATGGTGGTTGCCAGGGGCTGAAGGAAGGGTGGAATGGGGATTTATTATTTAATAGGCAGAGCTTCAGTTTTGCAAAAAGAAAAAATTCTGAGGATGGATGGTGGTGATGGTTGCACAACAATGTGAAGGTACTTAATATCACTGAACTGAAATACTTAGAAATGGATAAAATGCGCTGGGCACAGCGGCTCACGCCTATAATCCTAGCACTCTGGGAGGCCGAGGCGGGAGGACTGCTTGAGCTCAGGAGTTCCAGACCAGCCTGAGCAAAAGTGAGACCCCGTCTCTACTAAAAATAGAAAGAAATAAGCTGGACAACTAAAAAAGGAAAAAATTAGCCGGGCATGGTGGCACGTGCCTGTAGTCCCAGCTACCTGGGAGGCTGAGGCAAGATGATCGCTTGAGCCCAGGAGTTTGAGGTTGCTGTGAGCTAGGCTGACGCCACGGCACTCCAGCCCAGGCAACAGAGTGAGCCTCTGTCTCAAAAAATAAAATAAAATAAAGAAAAAAAAAAGAAAGAAAGAAATGGATAAATTGGATTAGGCACAGTAGCTCATGCCTATAATCCTAGCACTTTGGGAGGCTGAGGCAGGAGGATGGCTTAGGCCAGGAGTTCGAGATCAACCTGAGCAAAATAGTGAAACCTCATCGCTACAAAAAATAGGAAAATTAGCTGGGCACGGTGGCACACACCTGTAGTTGTAACTACTTGGGAGGCTGAGGCAGGAGGATCACTTGTACTCAGTAGTTTGAGGTTGCAGTGAGCTATGATGATGCCACTGCTCTCTAGCCCAAGCAACAGAGAAAGAGCCGGTCTCAAGAAAAAAAAAAGGTTAAAATGGTTTAAGAAAAAAACCAAAATGCCCAAGACAGTTTGCTTTAGGGTAACAGATATTTGCCTTAGGGTAACCCAGCTCATGATGACACATTCTGTATAGCCCCTGCCACCTCTGCAAAGGAAAAATGGCCAAACCGGGCCTTTCCCAGTTGCTCAGCAGAGCCAAAACCTCCCCAATAGCTTTGCTCTTCCCGGACAAGAGAAGCCGTCTTTCAAGAGTATTTAGTGACCCACACCTAACTAGCATTCTCTCCTTTATACTCCCAAGGACAAGGCAAGGCTCCTCTCCAATGTGGCAGACAAATTCTTACCTAGGATTCTTACCTAGGATGCCTGAATTAACAAAATGTACCAAGCTGAAATACTCAAGCAGATCATTCTGGATGGGGGTCCCGGAAATGAGCACCCGCCGGCTGGTGTTCAAGCTGTCCAGGGCCTGATAAGTCTGATTCTCAGAGTTCTTGAGCCTGTGTCCCTGCAAGGGAATTAATTCTCACTCAGAGTATAATGTGCCATCACTGCAGGGTAGCAAAGCCTCGTGTCAATAGGAAAACAGGAGTCACAAACATGACGGTCGGGGACCTTGGAAACTAGGTAGGAGGCAGCATGAAAGAGTTCACTCACTTGATTGGGGAGAGATATTAAGCTCAAAAGACAGGCCTTCAGTTTCCAGACCAGTGTTATATCCATAAAGCAAGGATTCCCTCTCATCCCTTTTCCTGCCATAACCTCCAGAGCCTTGGCAGCCCACCTGTCCTCTTCAGAGATCATGTGGCCATGTTACAGACCCATGCTTTCAGGGAACCCAACCAACCCAGAACCTTCTGAGCCAGATGCTTTCTATATTAGCTTCCAGGCTTTCTTGTGCCCTATCGCCACAGCTGAAGGGACTTGCCCTGTGCTCCACCTCCCACTAGAATCCACACCACTAATATATGTAAAGAGCCTCCCTTCATGTCTCTTCCCCAGTCCTTAATCTCCCTGGCCTCCACCCCTCACACACACACATACCTGTATTAATTCTTTCTTTTAAGCCTTTCTCAAGAAAATGATAAAGGACCCTATTGCATTCCCTCTTTCTCCAAGAACCATGTGGGCAAGATTAGGCCTGTACCTTTTCTATATCCAGCCCCCACTCAGCCCCACACTCGGTAAGACACACAAAACTCAACCACCAGTGAAAGAATGAAGAAACAAATAAGCCTTGCTCTCTCTGGTCAGCCTTTGACAATGCAATTAAACACAGACCCAGGCATGGTGGCTCAAGCCTATAATCCTAGCACTTTCGGAGGCTAGGAGAATCACTTGAGCCCAGGAGTTCAAAATCAGCCTGGGCAATGAGAACCCTTCTCCATTAAAAAAAAAAAAAAAATAGAAAAATTAGCTGGGCCTCAGGGCATATGCCTGTAGTTCCAGCCATTAAGGAGGCTGAGGCAGGAGGATCGATTGAGTACAGGCGTTTGAGGCTGCAGTGAGCTATGATCACACCACTGCACTCTAGCCCAGGCAATAAGCAAGACCCTGACATACATACATATATACATAAACAAACACAGACCCTCCACTGACTCTCCCTTCTTTAGGATCAAGTCCGAGTTCTTTAAGTGTGTTGGCTTAGCATTCAAAACTCTTCTCAATGAGGCCTCAGTGAACTTCTCTGAGCTTATTGTAGTCCAGGAAGCCTTATCTCCTCACCACTCCTACCACTGATTTCCTTATGTCTCTTTGCCCATGCCACTCCTCTCTGCCTAGAGCTCTTCCTCAGGCAAATTCTTCAATGTCACCTCCTATGCAAGCTTTCCTCCATGATCATCCCAGGCTGTTGTTCTCTCTCACTTCTGTGCAACTATGGCAGTGTATACATAATGGCTGCCACTATTTAGTGAACCCTTTTAACGTGCAAGGCACAGTACTTAAGCACTTTACCTATATTCTCTTCTATAATCCAAATGAGTGGAAATTATAATACCCATTTTAGAGATGAAGAAGCTGAAGTTCAGAGAGATGCAGTTATCCAAAATCATTGGATATAAAGTAGTAGAAATGGGATTTGAACTCGGGTCTGACTCCAAAGTCTCGGCACTATACTACTCTGCCTCTCATCCACTGCTATATATACTAGAGTACTAATCACACTCTACTGTATTTTAGCTTCTCAACTAGGCATGAACTTCTTAAGGCAGAGACCTAAGAAGTCCTGGCCATTTCATATTCACTGCTATAATTTTAGTACACAGGACAAAGCTGTTCACAGAGTACTGCTCGGTGAATGTTGGCTGAATGAATGAATGAATTAAAGAATGAATTTTAAAAGAATTAAATAAACACAGAATTTTAATCTTTAAATAATTACTAGAGGCTCCAAGCATTAGCCATAAAACCGAAGGCTTAGACTTCTGAGCTAAAGAGGGAAATGAGACTGAAAACAAGTGAGGAAATTACCCATCAGGTCCAGGAGAAATGGGCATCAACAACTGGGTCCCAGACAGGTATGGTGGCTCACACCTGTAATCCTAGCAATCTGGAAGGCCAAGGCAGGAGGATCCCTTGAGGTCACGAGTTGAAACCAGCCTGAGTAAGAACAAGACCCTGTCTCTACTAAAAATAGAAAAAATTAGCCAGGTGTAATGGTATACACCTGTAGTCCCAGCTACTCAGTAGGCTGAGGCAGGAGGATCACCTGAGCCCAGAAGTTTGAGGTTGCTGTGAGCTAGGCTGACGCCATGGCACTCTAGCCCAGGCGATAGAGACTCTGTATAAAAAATAAAAATAACATAACATAACATAAAACAAAATAAATAAAAATTTTTTTAAATTAAAAAAACAAAACAAAACAAAAAAACCCCAACCAATTAGATCCCTCTAAACTGAAGCTCCCCAAGGGAAGGCATTATGGGATCCTCAGGGCCTGACACATAACAGGCACTTAAGAAATAACCCAGCAAATGAAGTAGGCTGCTACGCTGTCCTGTGGGCCCTGTGGAAGGGAAGGCCAACCTCAGCTCCCTATCGGATCAGTCACCAAGGCTCCAGACCCAGCTCCTGCCCCCATTGCCTATAGATTTAAAACACAAACTCTGGCATCTCAGCAAATCAAATGTTTGGCCAGATAAAAAGTTGTCATAGTCCTAATTTATAAAGCTGTACTAAATTTCTTCTGCCTGAGTTCTCAATTTATTCTTTTTTTTTTTTGAGAGAGAGTCTCACTCTGTTGCCCGGGCTAGAGTGCCATGGCGTCAGCCTAGCTCACAGCAACCTCAAACTCCTGGGCTCAAGCAATCCTTCTGCCTCAGCCTCCCGAGTAGCTGGGACTACAGGCATGCGCCACCATGCCCGGCTAATTTTTT
>CAUYRT010104496.1:0-46028 GCA_963574885.1 Lepilemur ruficaudatus | reverse complement strand
CTGAAAATCATTTAATTGTACACTTAAAATGGAGTGTTGGTTGTACGTAGATACAGTTGGAGCACTATGTATGTACTCTATGGACTACTTTGACAGAATAGATTTTTAAATGTAACAAGATAAGTCAACTTGAGTGGTAATATGTTTTGGGAAATCAGCTCACTATAAATTGTGACTGTAAACATTATACTGTAAATGCTTTGTAGTTTTCCCCCAATAAAAAAAATTAAAAAAAAGAAAAAAAAATCTTTTCAAAAAGGGGGATGATAATATTAATAATAAAATGATGACAAAGAAATAAAAAAAAATGATCAGATAAAAATAGTAGAAAATGAAAAGAGGAGAAATTTGGGGATGAAATTTTCTTTAGCAAATATTTCTATATTCACTCTGGATCACGGGAAATACTTATTTCAATCCCTTAGGAACTCCTACTTGCCCCTTATGTAGCCTGACCTTGTCATTTAAATAAAATACTGTTTGTACTAGGTAGGTTAAATTGTTTATATCAATATTCCTTCTAATTAGAGAAGTATTATAATAATTCTAGTTTGTCTTACCACCCTCACCATCTACACCCTCCTACACAAGGAAAAGAGAACTATATGCTAAATTTTCTCCTCACAATTATGAAAAATTCTGAATAAGTTGGAAGAAGGGAAAAGAAAGTTTTAAAGTTTTTCTTTAGAAAAGTAAATAGCCTTTATCAAAGAGTTTTCTAGTGCTCCCTCAAATCCATCCTCCACTTCTGTGTTAGTAATAGAACCCTCAAAACTTAGCCGGACACATGGAGCCTAAGTCACCCTTTCATGGCTAGGTTGGCCATGTAATTAAGTTATGGCCAAGGGAATATAAGCGGAAGAGCCATGCTTGGGTTTCTGGGATGTGTTAAATGGAGGGTGCACTTCCTTCTTTTTCCTTTTTTGGTTATCTGGAACACAGACTTGATGATGAGACCTCGAGCAGTCGTTTTGTACATGAAATGAAAATGAGTATTGCGAATAATTCAGTAACAAAATAAAAGATGTCTGAGTCCCTGATGATTCCTGAAGCTACCATGCCAACTCTGGACTCTATCCCCAGACTGTTTTTATATGAAAGAGAAATAAAATTATTATTTTGAATCTTTTTTCAATTATAGCTAAACCTAATTCTAACTGATAAATCCACATCCATGGAATTTTCTTTTATATTAATAAACAACACATTTAATATCAGAATACTTAACATGGCAAACAGCAACAACAACAACAAAAACCCGCAAAGGTACAGATCCCTTTAACATCACACAGATCATGTTAAATATTTAACTGGAGGGGAAGAAGGGGAAATTAGAATGATTCAAACTACTGCTGATTAACTAAAAATTTAAAATTAGATAAAACAAAGCCAAGGTCATAATTTATTTATTTATTTATTTTGGAGACAGAATCTTACTCTGTCACCCCCAGAAGAGTGCAGTGTGATCATAGCTCACTACAATCGCCAACTCCTGGGTTCGAGGGATCCTCCTCTCTCAGCCTCCGGAGTAGTTGGGTCTAAGGCACACCACCGCACCCAGCTAATTTTTCTACTTTTAGTAGAGACAGGGGTCTTGCTCTTACTCTGACTGGTCTCGAACTCCTGACCTCAAGCAATCCTCCCACCTCAGCCTCCCAGAATGCTAGGATGACAGGCATGAGCCACCACACCCAGCAATAATTTTAAAAGGCCTTTATTGTACATTGTTGTAATTTCATTTTATAGAAGGAAAAGCAAAACTATCAGAATCCACTGTTCAGTGGTAAACACCTGTTCCCCCTGCAGTTAGTGAGCACACTAGCTAGCACTTGGTGTGGACATTGAAGCCCCAAGGAAGAGGGACCAATGGTGAGAACAATGTCTACAGGGTTTTATATACAGCAGTATTCAAGCTCTAAGCAGGCTAAGCCCAGTTAACAACTACAGAGCTGAAATCCTGTTGCTTCAGGGAAAGTAGGTTCTTTAAGGATATCCATCTATAATTAAAAACAGATGAAACAGATCTAGAGCAGTGTTTTGTTCTCAGACAATGGGGCTGGTAGGGACTAAACAAAAAAGGCAGGACCCAGCCAGCCAGCTGGTTGGGATAAAGGCCAAGACAAAGTTAGTCAAATTCAAAACCTAAGTAGGATTTAGAAGCAGTGGTAGACAGAACTACTTCAGGAAGACAGGACAGCATGAAAAAGTAATTGAGGCAAAAAACAAAGGGAAAAACAAAAGCAAACAAATGCCAAAATAAAATGCATCAATATTCTTTCAAGAAACGACCATGCTATCTCTTTGCCTGAAGCAGAGCTAACAAGGAGGGAAGGGGTGAGGGTGAGCTCTGAGGTCACCAAGAAGTTTGGGGTCTGTATCCTGGCAGATGGAGAGCTCTAGAAGGACTGTCACTCAGGTTGCCTTTTTCACATGTTCCTTGTAAATAGACCATTCTAACAGCATGAGGGAGGATGGCCTGAGGGAGAACCAATTTGGATTTAACCTTTTGGGACACTGCAGCAGTGAAGAGAAATAATGAGGATTTCAGCTAAGGCAAAGAGGCAAACAGGAAGAGGAATAATCACTTTCAAGGCATAATTAGAAAGCAAAATCAGAAGCACCTAGAGATCTGACATGTGGAGAAGTAGGAGAAGAGGAATGGGATGAGCCAGGGCTCTTACAACAAGGACCCAGGGCTCTAGTTTTGGTGGTTTTACAGACGATACTGCTCCAACTGGAACAAAAAATACTAAAGAAAACCCAGGTTTGGAGGAAATGAAATGATCTGGGTTTGGAAGATATTATTTTAAGTACCTATAACATCCAGGTGGATAGATGCGCAGGAGTTTGTCTTTCTGAGTGAACCTCAGAAGAGCATTTTGGACTCCAAATACACTAAGCTCCAGGCATAACACTGTAAGAAGGTCCAAAAAGTTCAGCTGACTAAAATCTGGGCCTCATTATTATGATGGTAATAAACACAGTGTTTTTCAGTTTGTTTTTACTGTCACATAAAAATCACAAAAGTCAAGATAACACAGTTGTTCCTCATTGACCACATACTCAAGTGATCAGGATACCTCGTTTGCCAACTCTGTCCCTTCCCCAAACAGGACTATTACATGAAGAAAGAGACTTCAGAGGGATCATTAGACTAAGGAGAGATTTTTTTTTAAAATAGTTTTAGACATGAGGACATCTTGAGAATACTCATGATATTCTAAGGTACATAGAGACAGAGTTTGAAGAATCAAACGGATGAATTAAGGTGACTGAGAAATATATAAATCATGTGCATGATGTAGAGAACTATAAATACTGTTTAATAAGCCTTTAATCCAAATGAATAATTCTGTATGTTGAGAAATTTAGAGCTATAGTTTCAAATTGGTCTATTAAGAACTTATTTTCTCATAGGTTGCACAGCCATAGAACATTCCTGGTCCTACATATTAGTACGTGAATGCAATTCTAAATCTGCAAACAAGGCCAATCTTCTAAAGCTACTTTACAAAATCAAATCGCCTCACTAGGTCAGGAACTCTTGCAGGTTTCTGAATTGGCAGAATTATTTCCCCCGTGGTTGGAAAGAATGGACCTGCGCTCATTATTCCATTTTATGCTACTGCTTGTTAGCTTGTCCTCTTGCTTGATTTGCATTTCAACTCCATTTCTGCCAACGAGTTCATCCCCCAGGTTTTCCTTGGAAAGGCTTCTCTTCCTAGTCAGGGATAGAGTCAGATCCCAAACTGAATTAGGGAAAGAAAACAAGTGAAAATCCACCTTGGCCCACGCCTTATGTAGGAGTTTGCTAGAACTGCACCCGAGAGTGTGACTCTCTGCCAGGCCTTTTCCTGATCCCTTTAGGCTGTGACGTAGATTGAGCTTCTCCTTTTCTCTGACAGTTTTTCAAAATTTTAACTATTCATTCTTCTTAATTTTTTAAAGGCTTGCAGATCTTTTGAGATTTTGATTAAATTTTAACATATACTTTATGATCTCAGTTTAATAATAAATAAAAATAAAAATAAGGTTTTGAATTAAAAATGGAGTAGATTTTATTTTCAGGGCTGGCTCTACCTCTAGCTCTGTGACCCTGGACAAGTCATTATACTTTTCTGTTCTCCTTTTACTCTTTGTAAAATGAACAGATGATTTTTAACATGCTTTTGCAGTTGTCAAACTCTGTGAGTCCATGTACTGTAATGCCAAACAACCCTACGCAAAAGATTGTAATTTCCTTTGAAGGTGTTTCTGTCTTTCATACAACACCCTTTGCTATATGGAACAAACGGCAAGACGCATTACTGCTTTTGTTTGTTTCGGAATAAACTCTATTTATTTATTAAATAATTTTTCCCCATCAGGACCCCTTAGAATTCATGTTTCTTCACAGATCTTACCGTGTCTATCTCACAAGTCTCTTGCTTTTCTTTATCAATAACTATATGCCCTTCTACCTATCAAAAATAAAGAAACTGCCTTTGCTAAACCAGCCCTTACCTGCTAACTTTCAACTCCATGGTAATTAGCATTGCAAGCAACTCATATTTTAGCCAGTTATGTTCCAAGATGAGGAGGACATATTCCTTTAGCTGATGTCTCTCAGAGGTTTGGGTAAGGCCTGCTTGAAATGCAATTTGACCTCTGAATAGCTTCTTGCTCATATCCTACACAGATGATGACAGCATTTTCTTGTTTAAATGTTTTCTCCTGTTCCTATTTTTCTGGAAAATAATTAAATCAAATGGTTGGTAGACAGTATAAAACAAAAGGATCAAGTTGAATTAATATTGAAAATCTCCCCCAAATGTGTTCTTATAACAAATTATTTGAATACCTCCTTTTCTCTAAAATGGATATAGTTATTGAACTTGCCTATATAAAGTTGTAATGATGATTAAATAATATAAAACAGAGCCTGGCAAACAGTAAGCACTGAATAAGTATTATTATCTATTGCTATTAGATCTTCAAGTATTAATATAATTAAAAACTTGTGATGATAAAACATTTGTCAGTTTCATGCTAGCAAAACAAACCTTTGTAATCCCATCTCTGAAATTGCCAGTGTTCTCACCATCTGAGTAAGTACATTATTCTCTTGATAATAAATGGACAGACCTCTCTGAATCTACTAAGTGTGATAAAATTCTTGGAAATGTAGGAAGAAGGGACAAGATTTAAACGATTAGGAACCTAGAAGGATTGAACAAAGAAAGAGGAAGAGAAATGTAATTCTAAACTTTGTTAAATACTCAGTAATGTGATAATGGAAGTGTTCATAAAATAGAAAAAATAATATTCAAGTTGGCAGGATTTAAGATCATCATGATATTGAAAGATTAAGGGAAGATGAGCCGAAAAGCTCAGTAAAATCTTGCTATGTACTCCAAAAGCTATTTGTACTTCTCAGTTAACACTTTCAGGGTCTTGTTTCATGCCGGCCTCCCAGACTTGTCTGTCTTTACAGGAAGGGTAGAGACCAAGGTTTATTTATTCACTGTTGTATTCCCAGTACCTAGCACGATCATAGAAAGTGTTCAGTAAATATGTGCTGATTTAAAACAGAAGGTTATGACAGAAGCCTGTAGAAACCATGTTCCCCAAAAATGACCACCAAGGAATTTAGAGATGTCAGTATTTAAATATTAATAGTAAATAAAAGTTAGATTGTGAAGTGATTGTATTTTGGAATTGAATGGAAAAAAGTAAAACTACAAACAGATAATTACTGACACATTCATTTAAAGAATATTTATTTATCATGTAGTACCTAGCCTAGCCCATGTTCTCATATAGTTTACAATCTACTAGTACAGACGATTTTAATATACATGCAAATAACAATTTAATTAACTGAGGTAAGTGTTCTGAAATAGAAGTGCATCATCCTTTGAAATGTTTAAGTGGGTCAGGAAGGTGGGTGGGGGGACAATTGGTGACATTTAAGCTGAATGATGAAGTAGGCATTAGTCAGGCAAAAACTGGTGGGTGGGGGGATAATTCCAGGCAGAAAGAATAGCAGATGCAAAGATTTTGAGGAAAAAGGAGATTAGCCTAATCTTAGAGCCGAAAGAGCCCAGTGCAGCTGGAATATAGTGGGCAAAAGAAAAGGAGGTGAGTGATGAGTTGAGCCATCAGGGACAGTTCATTTATTGGTCAGCTGGTGGGAAACCATTGAAGGATTTTAAGTAGGTGAATGACCCAGAGTTACATTTTAAAATGTGTACTTAAAAAATTGATAGAAGAGGGAGTGAATGTAGAGAAGCAAGTTTTGAGATTGTTGTAGTAATGAAGGTAGAAAAAAGTTGTGGCATGGGCTAAAGAGAAGCCACTGGAGATGGAGACATGTGAGAGATTCATGATGTTTTTAGGAGGTAAAATTGAGGCCTTAGTGATTCCTTGGTTGTAGAAAGAAATACGCAAATAGGTGAAAAATGACTTTCTGGATTCTGGTTTGAGCAAATGAGATGGATGTCCCTTTTATTGAGGAGAAGATTGAAGGGCAAGCAGAGATTGGGGTACAGTGTTGGATGCATTCAGTTTAAATGCTGAGAGCACATCCAAGCGGTGATGTCAAAGTGGACAGACCTGCCTTTGCCTTTGTGTCCATCTGGTGCTTCAGTTCTTTCTCTTTGGCCTGCTTTGCTGAAGTTTCAGCCAACTTCAACTGTAAGTTATGGCAGTGGAAAGATTCTGAAGCATTTGAGGGTGAGAAGGGAGTTGTACTATTTTAGAGCATAATTTTAATATATAGATAAAGCTTTGTTTTTCACTATTATTGATCAAAGGGTACAAACCTTCAGTTATACAATAAGATGAATAAGTACAGGAGACCTAATGTACAGCATAGTGACTATAGTTAATAATAATACATTGTACCTGTGAAATTATTTGAGAGTAGAAATAGTGTTCTCATCACACACACACACAGATGGTAACTACGTGATGTGATGGATATGTTAATTAGTTTGATTGCGGTAATCATTTCATAATGTATACATATATCAAACATCATGGTTTATTCCTTAAATATATACAAATTTTATCTGTCAATTAAACCTCAATAAAGCTGAAAAAAGGATGTCATCGAAGAAGGTAACAGGTAAAAAGGAACAAAGACGAAAGAGTGAAAATGGGACATTGCGAATGTGGAAGAACTAAATTCATGCTCTGTGCTTGTTGATTTTAGGATGACTCATTGTCTTTAGTTTATAAGTGGATTTGGGAAATAAAAGTGATTGTGATTAAGGAGGAAAGAGACCAATAAAGAAGAATAATGCCTTACATCTTTTTGTTGACCTTCCTTCTGAGGACATGTAAACGCCTGCAGAAAACTTCTCCCAGCTCTCCTTGACATTTTTTTTACAATATTTTTCTTTCCTTTTTCTTTCCTCTTTCCTTTTATAATCCTTCTCTTTTTCCTTAGTTCCCCACTTCTAAAGCTAGAAAATTCAGCAGTTGAGGAGATATTGTAAGCACTAGTAAGATGGGGGGAAAAACAGGCTTTCTTTCTTTTAAGCTTTGTGGCATTAAAATAGGACTAACTTCATATTTTTTTGTAATTAATTTTGCATTTATATTAAATATTAGTGATAGGAGAGGTCCTGTAGATGTACACATATGTCAAGAGAAATATGCCTTAATTCCTCCTGAGTTTTGCTCAAATTGACTAGAAAAAGAGTGAATCATGCAAAATAAGGTTTATCTGGGAAAATTTATGGAACAGAAAGATTTGCTGGAAGATGTTTTTGTAGAGAAAAAAATTATTGTAGATTATAAAGACAGTAGAAATTTCAAACCATGTAGCTATCTCTGCCTCCCATTCAGAAAGTAAATATGTAACTCAAGTTTTCCTGGACTGCATTAAGCAGAACTTGAGTGCCTAAAGACAAAGTGACATACTATCTCTGTAAGTTTAAGGGGGTTCCATAGTAAAGTAAATTTGAAGAATATGCCATGCCATGTTCCCTCATGGAGCTTCAAAATACACATGAGCATTCAAAGGCTCTTAACTATTCTACAGCAAAGTGGCCTATATAAAGCCTCTCAGCATCTTCCAAACTTGCTCAAACCCTGAACATTTTGTTCTTCTCAGTACAGCGTTTAAGTGCCTTGCAAAATGGTATTCCACAAAAGACCAGGTTGGGTAAAGCTTGCCTAAGTCATCGGAGAAGTGTTTCCAACTGTAGGAAATGTCCATCGTTAAAGATTTTATGAGTTTTCTTATTCATTCATGTATTCTGCAGCTTTTACAGTTGGGAAGTACTGCCTAATTCCTAAACTATCTGGCTGAAATGTCAATCTCAGTTTTCACAAATTCTTACTCTCTTAACCAAAAAGACTTGAGCGTTTCTTCTCAGAATGATTCTTTGGACAAGCAAAAACAAAATAAAGTCATATTTGTACCTTCTCTTCTCTAGTCTGGAGATCTTTAATCACTTTTGTCATTTCACAGAGTCAACTTTCCACTTCCTAAATCATTCGTTATTTTTCTTTTATAGGATGTAAAGTCTTTGTTTTAGAGCACATTAATGTAATCTAAACTATAACTACATTTGGATTTTAATCTAAATGTAAAAAGTCAGATGTCTGAAAACTGAACAATATCTTTGTAAAGCTTTAAAAATATATGGGAAATTAATAGGAAAATCCATCAGCCTTTTGTGCGCCTCATTTCATTGCAACGTGCTACCGAGGTTGATTTCTTTCCATTAAGACAATTCATCAAATGAAAGCCTTTTATTCATTAAGTAACAATATTGTGAAACTTCTCAAAGCACAGCAGATTGCATGTTTGCACATAAGTAATGAGTAGAATATTCTTGACTCAGGGTATTTTCTCTATAATTTATATCATCCTTTCTCCTTCATTGTTGTGACATCAACCCTTCATAGAAGAAACCCCCATGGGAAAATGTTCACCAGCATAATCTAAACTATATTAGCTTGATAAAGTAAATCCCTTTATCCATTAGCAAGCTAAAATCTAATTTTCCATTTTTATTTTGTAATAACCACATTTACAAATATAAATATATAAACTCTCTAAAATAAATAATTCCTATTTTTTCCAGCTGCATGGTCCAGTGTATGGAATACAATAAACCGTTTGCAAATAGCTCCATTTACTAATTCAAATCTAAATAATGCAATTAAATATTATACCCTAAAATTCTTTATCCTCAGTGATAGTTGCAAAATTTTTATAAGAATTACAGATCTCTTGTTAACATTCGTAAGCCTTCAAAAAGAGGGTGAGTTATAGAATATTAATAATTGTAAAATATATATTAGGTACATTATATGTGAAGCACTGTGCAAAATAAAGAATGTACAAATATTAAAATAAGATAATGCTGATATCTCCAAGGAGCTCAAACTGATTGGAGGCGATAGCACATTAAAAATAAAGCAGAATTTAACAAAACAAAACTAATCTAATGCAGTCATAAGTAGACTATTGTAATAAGTGAAAAGGAAGCATAAACAACCACTGCAGCAGGGAGAGGAAGTGATGGCTTTTGGAAAGGGATGTTGAGGATGGAGTCACAAAGAAAATTAGTTGACATGGGAAGGTTTTTAAGAGTTGAAGATAAGTTTGACATTCACAGGGACAGTTTGAACACAGACATGAAGTTTCAATGTGGACACATGTTCAAAAATGATGAAAATAAAATAATGGGTGTTTAGGCATATTTGGAAAACATGAGAGTCCAAGATTAATTTGGAATCAGATTGGTAAGATTTTTTGTTTCTGTTGGTGTGGGTTTTTTTTGATGATGTTTACCTTTTTGAAGCATAAATACACATATAATCTATAATCCCATACTTCTTTTGAATTATTTAACACATTGACTGTCATGTGAGTTGTATTTAACTCAGGCTAGTTTTGAGCCCAGAACTGCATGAAGCAAAACCCTGAAGTTGGTTTGTGAAAATCTTACTTGTTGATGTTCTTATTGTTACAATTAATATTGACAATTTAATTCTAAAAAAGTGGATTGTATTGCATGTAACTCACACACAGAAAATAATAAAAAATAACAAATTAGGAAGTATCATTTTATTTTAATAAAACACCATGGCCCCAGGGAAAATATATTTTGTTCTAGTGTGGCAGTCAATGTGTTAAAGTAAAAGTGAGGTGTTTTTCCTTTACTAGGTAATTTTTGTCTTGTTTAGATGTGCTTTAGGCAATAACATATTCTTCATCATACTGCAAACTCTGGCCCAGTTACTACAAATATTCCTTTAATTTGAAGTTAGTTTTAAATTTCAACTTTCCTAAATAACATATGCAGTTGTGATATTTGTAAATGTAAGGGACAAAAGAAAAATATAGGCTGTCTAGTGTGAATTTTACATGAAAGGATGGAATTCGATGGAAGTACTTTTAGGATTGTCTAGGTTAAGGATGGTACTTGTGCAGGAGAATAATAAAATACAATGAGGATAGAAATCCCAGACTAAAACAGAGGAAATGCAGACCAAGGTGGTTCTATTCAAGACATTGCCAAATGGTGACTAATTAGAGCATCACAATTTGTAGGATTAAGTAAATAAACTATATTGAGAAACCAACATAAATATTTTCCTAATGTTAATGATCAGGCCCCAGATATTTAAATAGCTTGCTCCTTGACTTCACTGAGGACCCTGTTCAAATACTATCTATTAAAGAGTCTTTCCTGGACTATTCTACTTAAAATAGCGGGAAATAACTTTAGAATGGAATGGAATTCTAGAAAATAGAGAAAAAAATAAAAATTTAGAAAAATAAATAGTATATATTTGAAATATTCTTAGTGTCATGATAAATGAATAAGTATGTATATCCTGCTTTAATCATAATCTTTAAAGACTTTAGATATTGTAATATGGGCTACAGAATTAGATACATTAATTGCCACTTCAGATTACTATCTATGCCAGAAAAGTTAGTAGAGCAACCTTTTATGGGGGAGAGGCAGTATAAAACAATTTGAAATAATCAATGGTGTTATAAAGCTCTCCTTGGTTAGATCCTTGATGCTAGTTCTTCCAATTTGAATCAAATGAATCCATTTGATTTGTATTTATTCTGAATTTAATGCATATTTTAAAGAGATACCCCAAAGTGATTGATTAAATAATTTAAAATCACCTTTGTAATATATAGTGATATGAGAAAGGAAATTAGGTGATAATTCGTGACCCTTTGTATATATTGGCAAATTACAGCATAGCACCATTCTGGCAAATATGAAGAATAACTAAATAATAATATTTTACAGTGGGAAAAACTGAAGTGCATAGAGATTAATGGTTTATTGAAGACCACTTACATTTCCATGAAGTTGAAATAAAAGAATAATTTTTGTCTTAGTTCTATAAACGAGTTATATGATATTTCTTGCAACAAGTATGTGTACTTTCTGTTAATGAAATCACTGTTGTTGCTGATTTCTGCATTAAAGTCCTAGGACAGATACAATCATGCCCATGTATATAATTATAACAGAGAAGAGAAACATTTTGATAAAATATTTTATTATTATTAAGAATAATAATATAATCACGGTTATAAAAATAACAACTTTATTAACTACAGAGACTTATAATACAAGTCATAACCACAGTGTTCCCTTTTTTGGGTAAGCATCCAGCTATACCACTCAATAGGCAGCTTATCAATTTCCTATTTACACACAAAACAGTCATAACATCCACAGTATTTCATTGTCAGTTTCCTAAAGATAGAAACTTTCTGTGCAAATGGAAATGAACCTACTTAAAAGTTACACTGTCAAGATTTATATGACCCAAGAAATCTTAACTTTTTTTGCATTAGTAAATTCTTAGTTCTAAATTCAGTTGAATGTTGACAGATAACTTCTTTTTGGATTTTATCAGGAAAAGTAATTTATTTAAAAAATTATTTATTTAAAAAAGACAAAGACAATGTCTCTTTTACTCTGATTTTATCAAATGAGTTTGTAAATATGGGATATAATTAATTGAAAGCAGTTATTTTTTGAATCTCAAGAAATCAATTTAAGAATTCTTAGTATGAGACCTTATTAAATTTCTTTACCTCATGATCTCTATATTGCAGAACCAGTATTTCTTTTTTAAAAAAATGTTTAGAAACAACAAGAAAATGCCTGACAGCAATTTCCCACTTCTTGACAGTGTTCTTTTCAAGAGAATTTTGTGGCTATAACATTCACTTTGTACAGTACCATTGGTACCAACAAGAAATATTCACAGGAATAAGTGAAATACAATTTTGCTATCACATGCCATTATTGTTATTTTTCTTGCCTTCCAGTGTCTCACATTTCCCATGGTTTGAAACACAGAGATAGCAAGCAAGAGCTTGTTAACACTAGAGATTGACTCGATATAAACCCTTTTACTGAGGACCTGCCCACAGCAAATAGGTAAAAGTCATTACACATTTTACAATAAAATTAAAGAAGTATACAAAAGGATTATTATCCCTTCTGCACGGCAGAGGCATTATGACAAATATTTTAATTTTACATTTCAATTCCTGGTAGACATCAGAAAATGTCTATAATTATAACAGCATATAACCATTATTCAAACAGCCAAAACAAAAATAGCATTGAGAACTTCTGATTTAAAAGGTCCTTTTATCCATGACACAAAATAAAATGGATTATTGGATAAATTAGACTTTTAAATTTTTGTAGTTTATTCAGAAAAGAACACCCAGTAAATCGTATCTTTCACCAGAAAATGATGACATGATTGCACCCTGTCCTACCTAAAATAACATGGATCTTGTTCATCTAGCTTTCATTGTCAATTCCACTCATTTCCTTCTATCACACACATACAAAAAAACCTTCCCAAAGAATTGCTTTGTGCACTATCTTTGATTTATTGGTGTTGTTTTTAACGCTTTAATAAAATCAAAAACACTGTGTTCAAAATGTCTACAAAGTTAGCTGCATCTTGTATTTAGGTAATCCTCTCTCTCTTTCCATGAAAATTTAAAGGAAAAGACATGAAAGTATTTTTAAAATGTGAGTATTTAAAAGTATTATAATTTTTATCAAAGTTTTACAGATATCATTAATATGTGACAATAAAATTTGACTGGTTCCGCAAGAAGAAACTATGAAAAATATTTAATATTTTGGCAATATGCCTTGGGAATTGTATGAGTTTTCATCAAAATGGCATATTATATAAGGGAAAGAAAAACACAATCTGATAAGATGATGTGGACTGGCAACTAGTTGGATTTCTTTTTGCTTCTACTGTTAAGTTTCCTGATACCAGTCAGTATCTTATCACAAAAAAAAAAAAAAAAAAAAAAAAAGGCACAATTTGTAAAAACATTTCTGGATTCGGTGCCCTATACTCCATGGACTAAGCTCTCCAAGTAGATTTAAGACCACTTTACTCCAGATTGAACAATATCTTAGAGAGCTTTTAGGGCATTGTTTGGAGACTTGGCCTTAATAAAGATCATTCAAGAGAACCAAGTTAGAGAAATGGGCCTACTGGATTCCAAGCATTCAAATCATTATTTTTAAAGATGTTTTGTACAGTAAAATTTTGTGAAAATTCAAAGCTTTTCCTATTACTCTTTGTTAACCCATTTCTCAACAAATAACATGCTCTTTAGCTAAGTATGACAAATACAACAATAAATATGACGATTTAGCTATTATTATACAGAATATAAAATTTAAGTGAATATTGATTACCAATGTCATTAGGAAGATCTTATAAAATGAAGTAAGAAAACAATGAATATATCTTGATAAAATATCTGATTCAGCAGATTCAACTGTACTTTTAAAAAAAATAATTGTATACAGAGATTAGATAAGCTGATTCTTTTCCTTTCCCTTTACAACTTTTCTTTCATTTGAATAAATGTTTGTTAGGCTAAAAGTCTTCGAGGTTGAGAAAAGTATTTTCATTTTTTCTCCGACATATACTTTAATGCATGATTCGATGAAGGGCTATTTACAAAACTCAGAAGACATACGGAAATTTTCCTCTTAAATATTTTTAAAAATTTAAAAAGAGAGTGGGCTAGAAACCAATTACAGCAGCGAGTCTTAAAATTAACCTCTGTAACTACATTTTCTTTGACCGAAACATTTTAAAACTTTTTCAATTAGACACTTATCTGAAAATTTAAGAAATGCTTTAGGAAAATAGGTCTGCAAATATCTTGCTTAAGTATGTGGCCCTAAATTTGGAGGAAAGAAATAATACAAATAGACCCATTACTCTTTTTCCTTTCAGATGTAGAAACTATATGAAATAACTAGGACAATAAATATACGTAAAACCTAAATTAGGTGTTTTTTTAACTCTGTAGGTCACGACAAC
Organism: Lepilemur ruficaudatus; assembly: GCA_963574885.1. Lineage (NCBI taxonomy): Eukaryota > Metazoa > Chordata > Mammalia > Primates > Lepilemuridae > Lepilemur > Lepilemur ruficaudatus. The sequence goes on along the minus strand of CAUYRT010104496.1, from coordinate 31,661 downwards.
ACCTGAAATGCCAACCAATGAAGGTCATCTGCAGATTACATACAGAGGATGAGCTAGTCATTTCAATGTTGCATCTTTCTGAAATATTTCTACTGGTCTTTAGACATTTCTATTTTTTTGAGGAAAAGCTATAGGTACACACTTCCGAAATCTTTAGTGGTTACTTTAGGTACACCACAATTTAAATTGTAGCACATTCACATGTATGCCCAGCCATGAGTACATGATTATATGTTTTTGTAAAAGTGTGTTTGTGTACCAGTATTGCAGGATACACAGTGAGGAGAAATGAATGAACCATAATATGGCATATAAAATGTAATATAATTTAATACAGAGTTACAATTTAAGGACCCAAGGTGTAAATTGTTTTGGTGAGGTTAAAGTTACATTTAACTTATGGTTTATTCATCATTAAGAAACTAACCTTGGAAAGCAGCGTAGAAAGATTAATTGATCTTTTCCATTAAAAATTTTATCATCCAGAAATTATACCTTTGCATTTTTTAATCCATTCAAGTATCTTCAGGAAATATGTTACTACACTTGCATGTACCTTAACTCATTTCAACATTTACAAAATAACACTGACAAACAAAACAACAGAAAACAACCACAAATATTAATGAGTATTTTAACAAACATGACTCTCAAGTAGTTGTCTTAGGATTGTTTTAAGTGACATTTTAATTCCACATTCTCTGAAATCTTCATGTAAAAGAGAGCTGTATTGAGGGATGCTTCAGACACACTTACTTCAGCTATGACTGTTGTACCTTATATGTTAAAATAATTTTGTGTATCCATTTTGCATAATATGCTACCCGGACAAAAATACCGGGACGATTTGGAATGGCACATCCACGACCAGGAACAATGACACCAAGAACCAATCTCATTTTATGCTGTTCACAAACAAGTGGGCCACCATAATCCCCCTAGGAAGAAGACATACAACAACAACAAAGTATTATTAGACATGAAAAACAATAACTTAATAACATCCTGTAAATATTTGCATCTCAGAGATATACACAAAAAAAGGAATAACTGAAACTGAAATATGAAGATGTAAAAATTGGTGCACTAGACCATTGTTTGTCTTTCTATTGAATTAGTCAAGTAAGACCAAGGTAAGTACAAAGTTTGAAGTGTTCTATCGTGTAATATTCACTTAAAAATGACTTGCCTTTTCAAAAATATTTATTCATCTGCTAAAGTGTGCTTTGCCTTTATTGAATCCAGATTAACACATAACCATTAATATCTCTTTAATAAGGTTTAGTTTATATTTATTTTGATCATATAATGTTCAATATATTTTATATATAGACAATTTGAAAGATGTAGGAAAACACAAATAAAAAAACCCCCTTGTAATCATATAGCTTTAATGATTAAATTGCATTAAATTTTCTCTTATTTCTAAAGCCTTTTTTCCTTTTACCAACCCTTCCCAAGATGATCTTAACAAGTTAAATAAAAAACTTGTAGTTAATAAAATAATTCTATTTATTATTTGGGAATTGCTCTTTCAGGCAAAGAATGTTCCTCCACTTACTGTTGGCATTAGCTGTTAATATATTTATATTTTATATCCTCCTTCCTGGAGGATAGCCTATGATTTCATGGCATCTTTTGTATAGTAACCCTGTTGTATCACCAAATAAAAATAGAATAGAGAGGAATAGAAAGATTGATAGATTGATTTTTGTGTGTAAGTATATATGTAGATATTCATATATAGTTTATTTATATATAAATAATAAATAGAATATATTATATAATGTATAAATATATAATAAATAAATACACATAAACAGCATACATATTGTTATATATAACCATTACAACTGTACTGCGTCCCTTTCATGTACCAGGTAGTCTCCTAAGGATGCAATGAATGGCTTTTGATGTCTTTAAATGAAGAAGAGTGTTTAGGACTATCTTAATTTTCGCCCAACAGCAATGTGGTGAAATAAAACTAAACATTGCAAAATTTACTTTTGTGATACACAAGGAAAAAAGATAGTCATTGACACTCTATGATGGAGAAAACCAAGGTGAGGGTGAAGTAGAAAATCAAACAGTAAGGAAAAATAGTTTATTATAAGAGACTTTGCACAAACTATGCCACATAGGTAATAAAACTGATTTTCGAACAAATGCACCAATGATTACTGATATGATTCTTCAAAGTGATTCACTTTGGAGACTTTCACTAAATGTGATGTTATTGCTATTTTACAAACATTTGCGAGTTTTCTTTTTCAAATTTCTTTCCGTGGTTACGTTACCTGGATTTAAATGTCAGTGATATATATTAAAAAAACATTCTGGAGGATAAATGCATTTTTGACAAGTGGTAGAATCAAGTTGAAGTCAAGTCTTATCAATAAGAATAAAAGTAACAAATATGGAATAGAGGAATAAATACTTCAATGCTAAAGTATGTAAATGAAGAATATGTCATTGATAAAACAGATTAAAGGGTATTCTTAAAAAGTAGTTGTCAACCCATTTTCAGTAATGGCAATAGGGCTAACCTAAGTACATAATTTCCTAGATGATCTCTAAGATTGGGTCTTACTCAAACTTCTGTGTTCAATAGACTCCAATTGCTTTTAGAAAAAAATACACATTTATTTCTCCTAATAAATTTTCCCTTGTGGTAATGAACATGGTAATTCTGATTTACTGGAAAGACACCAAATTTGAAACTGATTATACACACATAATCTATTTCTAACTATACCATTTTAAAGCAGTTCTAAAAACACTAACTTGGTAAACATTTTGTCTTCTTTCCAGGAATAAAACTCAGAGGAAGGTATAGAACACATGCATTTCAATACATATTATGCTCCATACTTAGGTCATGCATGTTCCTACGTATCAAAGAACACTTCACTATTATCAAACTCATTTCATGCTTTGCTACACATAGTATTCCATAATCCCACAGCTCTAAGGCTTGGAGAACATGTCTCTCACATTCAAAGTATATCTAAAATAATAGTTTAACAGTCTGTCTATGTAAAATAGGGATAGGAACACTGCCAAGTTGAAGTAACGGTTGCCCAACAAATGAAAATAACCAAGCTCTTAAAGTCACAAACTTTGACCTTGAGGTTTTAAAAAATGGAATGTGTTTAAATACACACACACACACATACACACACACACACACACAGACCAGCTTACCCAAAAACAGATTTAAAAGTTTAAAGCCAGGCATGTATCTCTCAATAATATTTTTAATGAAGTTCATTTATGGAGAATTTGGGAAGATCAGATAAATTTAGAAAAAAAATCAGAAAAATGCAAGCTATTTTATCAAACTGATTTGGATACCTAAATGTGAATAGTTTTCCCTTAGAGTTCCAGCTTTGTTCATTTATTATTCTTTTGGGAGAGAAATGTCATCATAGTTTGCTGCTAATAAAGCATTGGTTGTCTTCCTGTTTAAAGATATGCCCAAGGTAACACAGAGTTATTTTTCTCAATTTCTCTCTCCTACAAAATGTTTGTAAATGATAATTTTGACTTGAGGGGAATAGAAAAAAGTAAACATGAAAGCTAAGTTATCAACCACATACTCCTTATGAAAGCACTTCCTTCTTACCTCACATGGTCCTGATCCGATCTTTTCAGCCCCGGCACATATTTCTGACTCATTCAGAGTCACCTTCCCTTGATGATGCTGGCTGCATTTCTCATTTCCCATGATATAGAGATGTGCTACTCGTAACAGACCATCAGAGTTGATCACTAGTATAGTGCAAAATAGAAACAGTGAATGAGTACAGAGTAAGGTGAGAAAAATAAGAAACAAGATAAATGTGGTCTTTTCTCAATAAAATAAATATTGCCTCATCTTTTAAAAACTGGCTTACATCCAGTGTAGCCCCAGCCATAAACACTGCAAGTGGTCTTTTCAGGAATTGTGCATCCATAATTAGGTAAATCAATCGTACTGACAAAATCGTCCAGAACAGCAGGCCTGAAAAGAGAAAATACAATGGTAAGTATTCTCCATTGGAGTCAACCCAGAATTAACATTAAAATGTAGTGTTCACATTTAATATGACATTTACAGAGAATGCATCTTGTTTCTTAATAAACTGGAAAGTCTAATATATAATGGCAAAATCTGGAATCGGAGTAGAGAAATGAGTTATTTATTTGCTAGTATTAAGAGTGTTTAATGGCATTTTTATTTTACATTTTAAAGTTATCAAATAACTACTCACAAAGCTTTAGTTTTAAAGCAGATTGATTAGACTGTTGACTCAACTATATTCATTTTTGAAAATTTTGCAAATACCTGTATCTCTCTCTACACACATATACAGAGACCCATACACACATATGTATACACACATGTATATGACATGTGACATATGCTTTTATAATAAATCTAATGAGAGAGGAAGAATAGCCACACAGCTGAGGAAAATACTTCAACAATTCTAGTCTAGGTTAAAAATACAAAATATAAAGTAACTAACCTAGCAAGCTTCAGTAAAACCAGATCTGATCCTTCAGGTCCATATACTAGCTGGGAAACATTGAGAACCTGTTTGCGTTTCTCATCTCCTCTTCCGTGGACGTCATGAATTCCAAGCCAAGCTTCATAATCTTTCAAGTCTTTGTTTCTAGGAAAAAGTTTAAATGTAAAATATAATTCCAAATTATGTAATATTATTCCTATAATATGAAAAACAGCTTACATCCACTGTAGTCCCGGCTATTGCTATTTTAGCTATTTTAGCTTATAAAGGCAGATAAGCAATCTAAATTTAAAATGTGATTCAAATTATAATAAATGGGAGATTCTGAACATTACAAGCACACATAAGTGAAAAGAGCTTTTAAATTGCTGAAATTCTAAATGGCTATTTAAAAATTTGATTATGCTTGTTGGAGAGTAAGTCACTTGTGAAAAATTCTCAGGTAAAGCTCTTTACTTGAATTCTAGTTTTACTGCAAATCTTGTTTTTTTAATCTCAGGTGTGTATATATTTGGTTCAGTAGTGGAGATTGAAGTTTTATACAAACAAAATCAAAGTGACCTTAATGAGAAGCAGGAAGTAAGCTTAAAAATGCTGACTCCTTATCTTTTCCTTAGGCTAATTTTCATTGAAAATTATGCCCAGAATGATTCTGAGGCTGACTGCACATGGAAAGGAAAATTAAAGATTAAAATAGTCTGTTGATAATCAGAAAAGGAATATCTCTTTAGAAATACAGGGTGCAAGTAGCAGGTTGAAATACAAATTACTGACATAATTCTAGCAAATTTTCCCCTAGGTGAGAGTAATAATAATTTTGAACAGAGGTGAACTGAAATAGTGCCCTGTAAGTAAGTATCAGTGAAGTCAAAGTATGTTTTATAAGCTAAGTTTTAAAAAAAACTTAATATGTTCACCCCATGCTAGTGAATCTGTACAATGAATACACATTCTAACCGTAAAAGCTATATAAAGACATATGTATTTTTAAAGGCTCAAAACAAATATTAGTTTCAAAAACAATTTTACCTAGAAGGGAAACATTGTCTTGCGGTTAGAACCCAACTTTCTTTTATCAATGATCCTCCGCAGATATGTTTATTTCTATGAGAAAGAGGAAGGAGAAACAAGTAACATCTGTGCAGAAAGAGTGATTGCCAATTAATGCAAAACCTATGGCTCCATTTGTTAAAAACAAATGCACTGGAGAGGAAAATGTAGAAATTAACCTATCTGGAATACAAATAGTTCTTTTATCTGAGGGGTGATATTTGGTGATTGTAGCATAAACATTTTTTTCATAATGTGATTACAATTTTATGAATTCAATTTTACTTTTGTCTAATTTAAAGAATCATCATTACACACCATTATCCATTCCCCACAAACACATTCATGTGTATATGCATCTATACTTGTGAAAGAAAGTATGTGTTACAAATATAGGATGATAAAAACAAAAAAATTTTTTGACCTATTTGAAATTCAGTGTTTGATCATGAGAAATGCAAAGTTTAGTTCTCATTTAAATCCTGAAAACCATCCAGTGGTAGCAATAAATATTGTTTGTACACTATATCCTACTTTTGCTACCATTATTTAGTTTTGATATGATAACTTAAAATATAATTTAGTTTGAATTTGTTAGTTCAGTGTAAGACTGGTAATACAATATTTCCTTTATAAAAGTTAAACAATTTTGAAAGACAAATCATCTAGGAAATTGTAAAATGCTTTTAAACAATTATAAATACTAGTGCCTTTATTTCCTGATATCCAAAATTTGTAAATCTATTTTTTTGGCAGAGACATGGAAAACTTACTATTTTTCTCAATTTACATTTCCAAACATTACAGATGTTCAGTGCTTCAGAGAGTAATACTAGAATATTCCCAGACTAAGACCACAGTTATTTATGGCCTTTGCCACACAGGAGGATAAGAGTATATATGGAGTTTTAGCTTCTATTCCTCTTAGTATGTGTTTTGGAAGAAAAACTAAACAGCTGTTGTTACTAAGAACTTGGATTTAAAAGGAAAATACATTTCTAAAAGTTTATAGTACTCTGATCTGATGAAAAAAAGTTTCATCTGCTTCTCCAAAAATGAACATTACCAAAGAAGTATTCTTGTATATTCTCTTTTTGGTAAAAATAACTTAGAAGTGTATGTCTTTTCCCCCTGTGGTTATGAGATTAGCAAAGAATTGCCAATTAACACAGAGATGTGGATTTTTTGCAACATTTTCTATTATAAAAAAAATTAAACACTCCAAAAATTTATAGTCTTTATTAAATCTTCATATTATACAATCAGCTTTAATATTCTGGTTAGTTAGTTTCACAATTCTATTTCAGTACTACATACCTAGGACAGCTACACTGTAATTATCGGCATAAATATTTATAAAATCTAATGAGTTATTCCTCAAGAAAAATGAACTTTCAGCCATATTTTACAACATTATGGTTATCTAAAGTTATATATATATCAAAGGATGTCAACTGCTTGTCAAGAATTTGTTTATTCATAAAAGGACTTCAGTTTTGAGTTGTCTCTATTCTATTTTAATGTTACTGTGATTTAGTGGTATTAAAAGATATATTTTCCTCCTCTAGTCTAGGATACTAAGGGTAAATGAACAAGGAGCATTTCCTAAAAGAGGAAATCTTTCAGTGGAGATTTGAAGAATGAGAAAGAATTTTCAGGCGTTAAACATGGAGGAAGGAAGCCACAGCATATAGTGGGAATGACAGGAGGGAGAAAGTTGAGATGTCTAAAAAATAAGAGAAATTGTGGTTAGAATTCAGGTATATTTTGGGGTGTTTATTGTAGGATGAGGTTCTGACAGAGATAAATAAAAATATAGATATTTTATCATTCTGATTACCACACAGAATAATATATGTAGTATATGAAAAGTTGTAAGATCAGATTTTAAGTTAACTTATGTTTTTAATATTTATTTTTTGTGACATTAATAAGCTTAATTTTCTTTAACAATATAATTTGCAAAGTGATTTTACATAGAACATGCCATTGATTCTTAAGAGCATTGAGAAAAACATGTCAAGAATTTTTTATTCACATTGTTTATTATAATATCAAAACCAACTATCAATATAGTTTTTTAACCTTTTTTGTAATGATAAAATATTTCAGAATATAAAATGACCATTTTTCATTTGAATGACAAGGAAAATGTCAGAAATTAAAAACAAATATAAAATTTCGAATATGATTGTGCATAGATGTGTTAGAAAATAAACTCATAATATCATAGATTGGAAAATTAATAACATATATAACTACTATCATGATATTAAGGTATCATGATACCTTTGCACACATTGCAAAGTTCAGAGCAAGCAGAATGTGATCAATCCCCTCATTTACCTCCTCAGCTGGGTGCACTGTAGGGGGCACAACATTTGCAACTCAAGTGTGACAATACTTCTGGGAATATGACTTTTGCAAATTGTCTAAATATGTTTGATTTGGCATCTATTAATAATTACCTGTATTTCAAACTAACCATCCATCCCACATTTGTTCGTGTTGGAATCCCATTTACAACTCGCAATTGTTTTGTTTTGGCGCAAGATATTACAGGATCTGAAACCAGGACCAAACATAACATTTTGACATAACACTTCGAAATAATCATTGCCTCTCAGTTTTCTTAAATACAGTGATAACTAGACAAATTTAACTACTGCAATTGTATCAGAAGGACATTTTGGAGAAAGAGCAGTATTATATGACCACAGTATCATATCAAGCCTCTAATGCTTACCATCCTTCTATAAGGAGTAGAGTGACACAGAAAAACTAATCAAGTCCAGGCAGACAGGATTGACATGATAGTGACAGTAGCTTTGCTCACTTATGCACTAAGAACAAGTTCCTCAGGCCTAATACTAATGCTGTATTTCCCTCAACATAAAATGAAATGTTATTTATAGTTGTTATTTCTAAACGTCAATAGAAATCAATAGCCTGAGTGAAACAAAGCACAGCATAACTATATTCGGTTATTTTTTCTGAATTTGTACAGTAAGAATGTAGAACTATTTCAAAACATATTACCAACATTAAATTTATTGAAATTATATCCAAATGACATAATTATTAAATCCAAATTATGTCCAAATGACATAATACAGAGTTCTTTGGAGTAAACGTTTTCCTAACCCTTCTCAGTGTTCCTTGCCTTCTTCTTTCTACTTCTGCCCAGTGTCTAGAATAGATTTCCATTCGCCTCCTCAGCCTGCGGCACAGCAGGTGGTCGTTTAAATCAAAACACTTGGGTAACTTTGTTCAGCCCAAGAAATACGTGAAAAGCAAGAACAAGCAGCTCCCAATAGTTTCTTAAATTGAGGATTAACTGAACCTCTCAGATTGTATCGTCTTTTGCCTAATAGACTGTAGGGCGAGCAAAGAGCTTTAAAGATAGAGTAGAAGAGAGACACTGAGTAACTTTCCAGTTTTCTGGTTTCATTCTTTCTGACTTCAGAATTTCAATTTTATTTAAAGGATAGTATATATAAAAGCAATCCATTATATACATTGTGCCCCAAATTAGAAGTATAAATGCTTTTTTCAAAATCACATATATCAGTTTATAGATTTTCTGTGAGAGAATTGAATTTTGATATTCAGTACGCAGTTGCCTTTGAAATTCCTTCATCTACATATAGAAAAACATTTTAAATAAAAACATAGATTAACTTATTCTTCTGATGGATGTTAATAAAGTATAAGACAATTTTCTATGAAGAAAATAATGACATCATTTCTGACATAGCAAATCAGATATACCTTATATTTTGAATGACTACTTACGGTCTAAATTCACTATTGTAGGTGTGGTATCACCTTCACCTGTAAAAATAAATATATAGATAAATATAATTCATACATAAATATTTCTATTGCATAAAATCAAACTATATTAAAATTCAAGTATCCATACATTGAATAATTTCCTAAGATTCTTGACATTTTATCCAAAGATAAAATGTCACAGTCCTCTTTTGAGTAATTATGTATTATTTTATTAGATAATATCATAGGTATCTGCCTACCAGTACTAGGTGATGTGAAGAGAGCCCATTTCATGACTGTGAAGGTTCTCAGGTATATGGTTTGATGACTATTGGTAGCTTGAATTTCACTACTGGCATCAAAGAGTCACTTTATTCTACCAAGATGCCCAACATTATACACAATGAGAATTTCATTAAATAGAACTAATGTGTGTGTTTGCTCGGACCCATCATAGATAGACTATTTTGTTTTTACTGTAATTTGAATCATTTAAAGTTTTTTCTGAAAGCTTTCATTTTTCATCTTTGCAAGAATTCTGGATGATAGAAATTAATGTCACAAAAGGAGATAACAAAATATAATTACGTTTTGTTGTTAGAATATTTAAAAGATTGGCTTTTCCAGATGCTAGTTAAAAAAAAGTATGGAAAAAAGAGAACACTGAAAACTACAAATTAATTCTAACTAAAACCTCATAACTTACTACTTTTTCATCTCTACTGGGGTTTAATTGCTGCAAAGAGAAAGGCTTAGAAGATGCTAGGATTTGGAAATACTTATGCAGTAATAAATGAGACACAAGACATTTCCTGGAGCTTAACGTTTGACTGTTCAGAATTGATGGCATAGAGTTCAGTCAGGCACTGTTTAGACCCAGATGGTTGTTAATCCCTGGAAATGCTCTGAGCTTAAATAAACCAGCAACAAAACAACAATGGCATATGGATGCAAATTTGATTGTTATTTGTGAGTATAGGTAAGAGAATTAATACATGCTTATTTATGTTCATTTTCCAGCTCTAGATATTTTAAACGAATAAGGGTAAAGGTGAACATAGAAATTCTATCATTTTCCTTTCCTCTTAGCTTATCCTGGGGGAGGGTTTTGTTTTAGAGTCAGCTGAGGTCAGTATTTCAGTTCACTGTACAAATTAAGATTGAGGCAGACTATGGTATGAAACTTTCAAGGATATTGTTTTTTCCACTTAAGTCAATTGCTTGAAAATGTTAAAGTAAATAAGTAGATATTTATTTCTTATGTTGTGATGAGAGAGACTAAATTATTCATTCTGTCCTTAATTGCATATTTAGTCTCTTATTTCTAAGCACTAAGCTAGTAAGTAAACAAAGTGCTTCATTCTTGTATCTTACGAAAATATTTGAAGTTTTAAAAATCTGTAGATATTATAAATGTGGTATTTTAATAATAGTGATACGTTTGTTTTGCTTCCTCTAACGTGATATTTCTCACACTTCATAATAAGCTGAAATACCATTTAAAATCAGATTTCTGGAGATTCTGAGCAGGTGGCTGGATTCCGAATTTTTAAAACGCACTCTAGGTTTTTCTGTTGTATACTTTGAGCAAAACTTTGAGAAACTACTCTCTTTGAGGACTACTCTTTGAGAGGCCTTTTCCATTTCACTATCAAATACTATTCTCATTTCTCTTCCTTTACTTACCCCACTATCTCTACAACATTACGCACGTCTCAAAAATATATATGACACAAATCTTATTTGGTATTGTTTCAAATTAAATTGTAAGAAAGAAAATATATCAATGATAAATGTTTTACCTGTGGAAGAGTAGATTTGTGTGTGTGTGTGTGTGCGTGTGTGTGTGTGTGTTTGTATAGCCTCAGAACCAAACATGGGTTCTTACTGAAAACATAAAGAAATCTTTCTTTTACTGTATTCTTAAAGTTTCAACTCAAATTCAAAACTCTATGAACATCACATATTTCTCCAGGCACACATCTATGCTCCCATTCTCATTTTCTGTATTAATATTAATATATATCTATTACATGATTATATTGCTTTTTGGTTGTTTATATAAATGCCTCTTCTCTGTGCTGTAATCTATTTGAAGAAGCAGTGTGTATGTGTGTTTATATTTTTGTATACCTAGCATATTATATAGGGCTTTGGACATAATAGCAGAGCAATAAAAAATAACAAATGATTCAATAAATAAAAATAGGGATGGAAGGTAAATTTGTGAGTGTGTACTATGTAACACTGCTCACAATAGCCAGATATGATAGGTACTTTTATTATACAACTTGACAAATACAGAAAATGATTCATAAGTAGGTTAAGTAACTTGTCCAAGGCACTTAAAAAGTGATGAGTCTGGAATTCTTAGGAAGTCAGAGTTGATGCTCTTAACAACTACATTCTCAGTAGTTAATATTTTTCTAAGATATACTAAGTGTGTGTATATACACAAACATATAGGCATTTCTACATTTTTATGTTTGCATATTTGAAAAGCTTAGAATATGTTGAATATTATTTTGTAAGCATTTTAGAAAAAAATGAATAAAAACCTTTACATGTTTTGTAAAAGAAATAAATGTACAGTGTGAAAATGATTTATACAGTCTCTGCAGTTATATAAATAATAATAAATCAAATCTTCTAAAGATAAATTTTGCTATCCTTTCACCAGGGAGAAAATGTAAATAAATCCTGGCTATAAATATTAGTTGGAAAAATGACTGCAAAAATCTTTATTGAAATTAATGTTTGCTATACACTAAAATAAAAATGAGTTATCGGCAATAGCATTTAATCAAATACTAGAAACACCATGAAGTCTTTCAACAGCAAATTACCAACTTTTAGTTTAAAAATATTAGTTGAAAAAAATTTTTGAAAACTTTTAAGTTATTAGAGTCCTGTTTCCCTTAGTTAGGCTTATAAACCAAATTACAGTGCCCTGAGATTCTATGGGAGCACTTTACTCTAAACTATACGTATGTGCTAGATTGAACTGCTGTGAGTTTTACAAATCTGTAATTCTGTAGAGAAAGCAATATAACCTATTTTTAAGCCACATCACTGACTTTTTCTTTCTACCTAGATCAGTGTATATTTCTGTGAGCATCCATTATTCTTAATCAGGGAGACTTCACAAGAAGATACAGTGATATAAAACTAACACTTAGGAAAAAATACTCCTTAATCAGTTTTTTTTCTTTTCTTTCTTTCTTTATTTACTTGTATGGCATTCTCTGGACAGGTAGCCTTGTTTGTTTGTTTTAGTGTTAAAACGTAAAAGACATCTTTGCTGGGGGAACATTTTCAGGGCCTATGCAAACTCAAATATGAGGAAAGTATAGAACATTAGGAAGACACTAATTAATTTGAAAGGCTATGATCATGGCTGATAAAAACATAATCATTGGAAATACCATTTCTTTGCAATTATACAAAGTATTTAATTATTATTATAAAGAATTTCCCAACCTATTAAAAATAGAGCCGTTCCAAGTCTTAATGATAGGTATATTTGATTAGTATCATTTTTAAGATGTTTGTCTTTTTATGCTACAATTTCATGAAATACGACTAGTGATTCCATTTAAGGTGAAAACTGCCTCTTTACTTAGACATACACTCTGGAAAAATATAGACTTGTGTTTGTAGTTCATTTTTTAAAGCAATACCATTATTATCTCTTTTTTTAGGGTGGGTATTTTTGCTACTACTCTCGAAGTACATGCTACTACAAGCTTGTCTCACAAGAAAAATATTCTTAAAACAAGGTTCTTTTTGAACTTAATAAAAGTACATTCTTTCTAAAAAGAAGGTAGTTTAACATCGTGGTTTGCAGTAAAGATACAGCTATGATACAAGTTTAGTAAAATGGTCTCTCACTACAGGCACAGCATTATAAAAAGGCTTTTTTACTCAATAACATGTTAAAGACATACTTCTGTCTCAGTACATATTAATGGTTCTCAGTAGGGGTGATTTTGTCCCCTAGGGGACACTGGCAATGTCTGGAGATATTTTTGATTGCCATGACTGAGGCAGGTGTGGTGCTACTGGCATCTAGTGGATAGAGGCCAACAAAACTACTAAACATCCTACAATACACAGAACAGCCTCCCACAACAGAATTATCCAGCCGCAAATGTTCGTGTGCCTGGGAAATCCTGATGTGTATCAACAATATTATTACTTCTGACACGTATTGCCAAACTGACTTCCAGGCAGGATTTTCAATTCACCCTCAAAAAAGTAGCATAGTATTGAGGAGGCCTTATTACTCACGCCCTCACTAATATTGGGTATTAACAATCATTTTGTTTGCCAACATGATAGGTAAAAATGATTTCTCAGGCTTTTTAAATTTCATTGTTTTCTTACTAGTAAGTTTTAATGTCTTTTCATTTATTTATTAACTGTATTCTTGAAGATTTATTTTCTTCATATTTCTCCTGAGTTATCACATCTTTTCCCTATTGGCATGTAGGAGTTTTTTTATAGGAAGTATACAAGACATGCATTTTATATAAAGTATATCTAACATGTATTATATGTTTTACATATAGATTTTACTTTATGTACTAATAGCCTTTTAACAAAGCCTTCTTGGATTCAGATGAGTGGGTGGAAATCTCCAGGCTCTTCTTAGTCTTGTGTGAAAGAACTGAGAAGAATATTGTGGGGGTGCAAATGTTTAGGTTGCATGTATTGCTTTTGCCCCACCCAAGTCAGAGCTACAGGCGTGTCCACCCCCAGCCAGTGCGCACTGCGTGTGAATATATGGTAGCAACATGCGTCGGGGGTCAGGCAGGTGGGAGGGTGGAGGAGGGGATGGGTATAGTCACACCTCATGACGGAACTTTTAAGCAGTTTCTTAGTAAACTCATTCTCTGCTGTAGCAGGGCTCCCTCGAGTCTCCTCAATTAAGAAAAAAAAAGAACTGAGAAGATGAAGGCACCAGCGTTTCATGTATGCTCGTGAGTCTTTTAGTGGACTGGGGACTTCGCTGAGAGAATGGGTGGTACGTCAGTGTGTGGTGTTTGTGTGTCTGTGTGTATGCGTGTCTGTGTGTGTTGCTCTCTGGAGGGCATCCTCATTTGGGGATCAACTCCAGACCTCTGATATTATTTACAACTCTGATGAAGGTATCATTTTAGAGGAGATACAACATATTTAAAATATTTCGCATGAAAAGGATGCCTAACTGTACTCACAACGTGAAATAGGGCAATAATCCCAGGGAATGAGCGGATTCCCCGTGTAACACCAGGGGCCGTGGGCATCATCGTCGGGATTGCGGCAGTAATTCTTATTCAGCTTGCTAGCATCTGGTTCCCAGAAGATATGGCTGCATAAACAACAAGCTTCAAACATCACAAGACACTCACTCCATCCAAGAGAAACAACATACTTCAAGAAGATATAATCCTAGCACATTACTTTCAAAGCAGATCCAGCACAAGCTTCTACTTGGGCTGAATTTTACTTATTTTGTTTGATCTCTATTTTGTTGCTGCTGTTGTTCTTACAGTTTGGTAGCACATTTTCTAACTTGGAAATATGGAAAGGGGCTCCATAATTAGCATATACAAAATGATGAGGAATTTTGTAACTTTGCCTCTATTTAATAATTATAATGGAAGGTAATAATACCTCTGCACGAAAATAGAGAAACATTGTCTAAAGGAGGCAGATGGCAAAGATCAGAATTATAAAATGCATAGAAAATACAAGCTATTACAAAAGTATTTTTTCACATTTCAGATTCATATAAAGCATCACTAGCATATGACTATGAAAAAAAAATGCAGCTATACTGAAAATTAATAATAATGTGCTAATGAAATAATTAAATTCTAAAATTTTGCTGGTCATATCTTTACAAAATATGATTTTATGACAGATAACTAACACTTCAATCTTTCTAATTTATGTCTAAATTAAATTTGCTACCACAAAAAGCAAAAACATTGTATGTTATTTTATAGCATGATGCCCATTCATGGAACATCAATATTTACATTTACCTCAATAACGTTAATGAAATCAAATTCTACATGGACACTCTGATCAAGTCACGAAAACCAGACATTTAACTAAATTAACTTGTGTTATTAATTACTACCATGCTTTAATATAATTAATATATCATTTTAAATAAAATTGCAAAGAGCTTGAACATGGAAACTTGGACCATTTCCAGACCAAGTTTCATTTTCTGGAAAAGGAAGTTCTTTACAGATATAACCTTAGACCAATCTTATGAGGCAGACTTTAAGATTATGCTTTATTACATTTAAGGAAATTGAAATCTCGAAAGGACAGTTAAGTTCATTTTCAAACACTTCAACATTTCAGCGTTTGCACTTGCTATTTCTTCTATCTAATGTGCTCTTCCTCCTATACTTCTCTTGGCCAGTTCCTACTCATCATGTATGTCCCAGCTAATGCCCCTTCCTTTAGGAAGCCTCCTGACCGTCTAAGCCTACGTAGGCACTTCTTTGCATTCCCATAGCATAAAATATGCTCTCATTCATATATAATACAGTATTGGCATTTCCTGTTTGCTTGCATCCCATACTAGAGTGTGAGATTCATGAGGGCAGAACTCTGCTGCTCTCTGAAGTCCGAGACTTCAGGTGGTAGCTTCTAGCCACATGTGGCTACTGAGCGATTTGATATGTGGCTAGTCCAAATTGAGAGGCGCTGTAAGTGTAAATATAAGCCAGATTTTGAACATGTAGCATGAAAAAGAATATAAAAGATGTCATTAATAATTTTTACATTAAGTACATATTGAAATTTTTAAAACTTCACATATATAGGATTAAATAGAATATATCAAAATTAATTTTGCCATTTTATTTTTATTTCTTTAAAAGTGACTACAAGGAAATTTCAAAGTACATATATGTCTTACATTTGTCAGTTGCATTATATTTATACCAGAGAGCATTGCTTTAGAACTATCATATTTGTGAAATAAATTAATTGAAATGATATCATCCACTATTGAGTATATTTTGAAAGAGAATAAGGGATTTAAAGTAAGACTAAGCAAAGTGACTCTGAGCCCCTAAATTCCTTTTCATATAGAAATGTCTTCCATATAGGACTGTGGTGGTCAAATGACATAATAACTCATGTAAAGCAGCCATGTTGTAGGCACTTGATCAAATAACACTTCTTTTTTCTTTTATTATAGAGCATATATTCTGGGAAGTGCACTAAAAATCTGTTTTAGGTCACAATTATGTGTCATACTTCATTTTTAATTTGTAAACACTATCACTATTGCTAGGGCCAAGTGGCTGCTACCTTTTTTGTGAATATGTCCAATATAAAAATCTTTAATGCTCTGAAATATGTATTTTTTCAATTTACATATACATTCCTATAATTATTATAAAATTTTACATATTAAAGCTACATGAGGAAACCTGCCTCTATAAATTTTTAGTAGTTAAGTGGATATTTTAATTATATATGCATATGAAAATGATCATGTATTGATTTTTCATAAACTATTAATATTAAATATGAGAACATATTAATCTTCTAATATACACTACTCAAAACACCAGATTTGCCACTTAATTATATACTATCTTGTTAAATTATGTAATTGTTTTATCAATGTGACCATGTCTTCCTTGAAGGTTGGAACCAAAACATGTGCCCACTTTTTGTAGATGCTCCCCATGGTACCAATTACAGTACAGACTACATAGTAAATGTTCAATAAATGCATGCTAACTTGAATTGCATATTCCAAAGTTTGCTACATGGAGAGACAATGTTATGATGAGTTGTATAGAAAAATCAATTCAGTGTTTTTATTAACAACATATTTATATAGCAACGTTTTATATAGCGACGTATTTATCTGAATATGTACAATCTGTTGTTATCACTACATTTTATATATTGAAATAAAGAAATTTACACACCGGTGTAAATCTTCCATGTTCTTTTCCCACATTGAACATGTTAGTCCAGATCTTGTTTTGGATAAATTGCCCATATAGTTTTTGCCATTCCCACGATAACAATCTAGATGTAAAATACGTGGAAAGAAGACTAGTGAATATTAGGGAGGATAAAGCAAAAACATTTCTAAAAAACACATGAAATTATGAAAATCAACATAAAAATTAAAACGAAGCACTCTGAAATCTGTACAAATCAAAGAGACTTAAACATCTCAAAATATCTTTTAATCCAATCTCTTCTTCATTGAAATAAGGGCTTATGCAAATTCAAATATTACAAGTAATAATTTTTTAATTAAAAAAAAAGAGTGTCCCTTTGGGACACCAAAGATATGAGAAGTTTTAGAATAATGCATATATTTCTCAATATATTATTCTGAAAAATTTCATTCCATAGAAAAGTCTCTAGAATAATATACCAGGCACATTTCTTGTGTTTCGATTTTTGTCTTTCATGACATTGACATAGTCAGGCATTGACCCAAGCCAGCTTTTTTACAAATACTCTTTAATTTCAATTTGATTATTTTCTCATGAATAAAATCAGATTATATTTGACAGGAATATTTCACCAGTGATACTTCGTCCTTTTCAGAGTATTACATCCTGTGATATATGATGTCATTGGTGATGCATTTGATCACTTGGTTAAGTGGTATAAAGGAAAAACTTCCCTTCATAGTTAACAAAATCTGTTGAGAACTTTGAGCCTGAATAAACCTCCTAGTGCCAAACAAATTTGCACAAAATGGCTTAGGCATACTTTGATGAACTTTGCATGAATCAGTTTATTATTATGCTGTTTGTAAAACGGTTATTTTGCTATTTCTAACATTTCTTTATATATTTATTAGATGGCATATTGTAAAGAAGATTTTTGCTTTTTCCTCTACCCCTTTCATTTAGGTATTAGAAGTAGAAGTGCTAGTACTGGTAGTAGAAGTAGTTATTTAAATGTGGACTTGTGGATTCTATTTTTATTCAATGTGATATATAATCTATTCCTGTTATTCATTTTTATGTTCAAATTATTCCAAATCTACCCAATGAAAGCTGCTTTAACTGACTCCTGTGTCTTCTACCATGTCCTATGAAGTTTTAGTTTCCCTTTTTTAATTGAGCTATTTGTGTTCTACTAAACATTGATAGAGTGTTGATATTATTAATCAAAAGAAATGCAGTAATAATATATCAAGTTCTTCCAAAAATGTAAGTTATAGTTCTATATTTAAAAAGAAACATTATTCTATATTTTTAAATAACAACAAATATTTTAAAAGTGACTTTATCATTAAATATTTTTATCTTAATAAAAACTGTAGATTTGACTATAAAACATTATCTACAAATGTACATCAAGATTAAGATTATTCTGTGTTTTAAACTTGGTAAATCAGAGCATATCGTCATTGATTTTAAAATGTGTTATGTGATTATAATGATAAACACAAATTTTAATAAAGTTGATTAAAATAAATAATTTAATAATTTGTTCGGGAATCAGTTAACACAGTGACAAAGAAATATGTATAATAAGTATATTCAATTGTCATGTGTTCATATCCTTGGATCACATTGCAATAGCACTATAAGGAATTTGGGCTTAAATGTATTAATGAAAACTCAAATAGAATCAGATTTAAAACAGATAAAATAGCAATCATTCAGCACACTGTGAAATTGTTTGCAGAAAGCATAAACTTGTAAAATCCAACGCTTGCACACTTGAAGAATATACCAATTCAGAGAAACATTTTTCTCTAATGCCATTATCTTTTTTTCTATAGTAGGAAAGTCTAAAGCTTTGATTATTAGGTAGTAAATTCTTTAGATGTGATTTTACTAATGAAAACAATTGTGCAACACAGGCTATCAATATTGCTTTTGTACATTTTTGTTTTTTACATCTGTGTTTGGTTGAATACGTTATTTGAAGAGGTCTTCCCTACCATCACCACAACCACTATCCTTTTATTTAAGCATGGGCTACGTGCTAGGTTTTTCTTAGTAAACTTTTTATTTTAGAATAATTTTTGGTTCACGGGAAAGTTGTCAAGATAATTGACAGAGAGTTCCTGTGTATCATGCAGTTTCCCCAACTTTTAATATGTCACATTAGTAGGACAGATTTGTCATAACTGTTGAACTAATATTGATGCATTATTATTAACTGAAGTCTTTGTTTACATATTCTTAGTTTTTACTCAATATCCTTTCTTGTGTTCCAGGATTCCACATCATAGCACATTACATTTAATAATAGTTATTTTTCCTAAGCCTCCTCTAGATGTGACGATTCCTCAGATTTGTCTTTGTTTTTGATGACTTTGACAGTTTTGATGAGAATTGGTAGGTTATTTTTTAAAATGCTCCTCAACAAGGTTTATCTGATATTTTCGTTTTGATTAGATGTGGGTTATGGATTTTTAAAAAGAGGAGGACGTGATTTTCTGAGCACTTCTTAATTTCTATTCCCTTTCATTTGATGCTGCTAGGCAACATGTGTTTGTGTGTGTGGGTGTGTGTGTATTTACATCTATTTGTTATGAGTAACTACTGATCCCTCCTAATCTAACACCCAGAGTTCTTCCTTTCTTCCATTTCATTTCTCTATTTCCTTTTTCCCACAGTGAGAACTCAGATTCCAGGTAATATCAATTATTAGTATTAATAGTAAATTCCTTTATTGACTACTATTTAATAGTATACCAAACATATAATTTCATGCCTAGCTTTTTAAAAAAATTAACCATATACCTGAAAATTATCCCATATTAGTTCATGGAGAGTCATTCTTTTTGCAAGTTCATAGCATTCCACTGTGTGGCTGTGCCAAAGTACATTTGGGTTGTTTTGCTATTACAGATAATGCTACAACAACAAAAAAAAACTTTGTGCATATGTTTTTGCATGTTGTTGGAGCTGTATATTCAGGTAGTGGCATCGTTGGACCAAAATCTATGTGGTTTATTTTTTTATGTTCTGATCTTTTATCCATGTGGAATTTATTTTCAGATAGAGTACAAGGTGTGGATTTAATTTTATTATTTTTCTAGATGACTAACCTGCTGATTCATTATTGTATTTTAAAAGTTCATATTTTACCCAGTGGCATATATTGCCATATTTTTAATATAATATATTTCCATATGTAATTGAGTCTATTTCTGGACTTTGTGTTTCATTCCAATTGTCAAGATTCCTGTGCCAGAACTATGCAATTTTAATTATAAAAACGTTATAAAAAATTTTAATATCTGATAGGGTTAATTTCTTCCACTTGCTTCTTTTCTCAAGGTTTTGTTATGGTACATACATTTTTATTTTTCCAGAATTTTAGAATCAAATTTTTTAATATCAGAAAAAAACTTACTGACCTATTTATTAATATCACATTAAATGTATAGATTAGCTTAGGTAGAATTTATATAATTATGATATTGAGTTATCATATAAAGAACAAGGGAAGTGCATATTAAAGTATATTTTTGTGGCTTTCAGGAGTGACTTAAAATTTTTATCATATTAATATGTGTATTTCTTACTAAGTTTATTCCTAAATTTCCATCAGTTTTTTTGTTATTAGAGATGTAGTGTTCTCTTTAAATATTCAAGCTCATATATAAATGCTAATGATAGTTGTATAGTAATTGTACCTTATCCTACTTTAATGAATTTTTATTGATTCAATCCAGGTGTATTAATATTATATAATTTGTGTAAATAGAGATCTTTTACTTTGTCTTTTCCAAATCAGTATGTTTTCTTGTCTAATTACATAGAATAATGTCTTCAATACAATATTAATGAGAAAAATAATGTTCAATTATACTTACAATATTGAATAGTAATGGAGAAAGTAGAAAAACTTGTTTTCTTTTTGACTTTAGTAAAAATGCTTCTAATATTTCCCTATTAATTGGTGATTTTATGATTGATATAGGTATATATGTGAATATATACACATATATATTCAATATATTTTATGGAAGCATATATGTGGGGAGTATATGTGTGTGTCTATAATATTTATATGTTAAAATGTGAATATAGATGTTAAGGAAGTCTCTGTATATGCCTAAATGGATATATATGGATATATGGATATGTATGTGTATATATACATAAAACCCATACATTTTTATTTAATTGAATACCTTTAGGAGAATGGGTGAGTTTTGCCACAGGAATTTCAGAATCTGTTGAGATTTATGATATGATTATTTTTCTTACACTCAAGATAAATTTTGTTAATGCGTTTCTAATGCTGAAACACTTTTGTATTCTTAGACTAAACTCTACTCAGTCATGATGTATTATTTTCTTAATTTCTTTATTGGGCTATTCATTCAAATTTCACTTAAGATTTGTGTATTAATTTTCATAAATGAGGTCCACAGTTGGTTGTTTTTTTCTGTGCTATCTTTATTATGTTTAGATATCAATATCGTACTTTCATCATAAAAATAATTTGAAAATTTTACTGTACTTGGTAAAATTTGGGGCAATTTATATAGTATTGAGATTATCTGGTCTCTGAGTGCATCTGGACATGCTGTATTTTTGATAGAATAATACTTTAATAAATTTCTATATTTCTTCTATAGGACTTGGTCTATTTAAGCTTTCTCTCTCTATCAGAGTTCATTCAAGTAACTTGAATTTTCCTGGTAAATTAATCATTTCACCTACATTTTCAAATTTATATGAGGGTGAATAAAATGATCTCATATTTTCTAATTTTCCTGTTTTTATGATTATTTATGTCTTAATAACTATTATATATTTGTGCTTTCTCTCTTTCTTGATTCAGTTAGCTGATAATTATTTATTTTGTTAATTTGTTAAAAAGAAATCATCCTTTTGATTTGTTTACTAGTTTTACTCTTTTCTTTTTTCTCTCCTATAAATGTCTGCTTTCACCTTAATTATTTTCTTTCTTATATTTCTTTTGGTTTACTTTAGTCCCAACTTTTTGAGTTGGAAATTGCAATCACTTGTTTTCATTATTTTAAGATATTGATATAAATATTTAAATTACAAATCATCTTCTATTTATTGCTTTAAGCATATCTTATATAATTTACTAAGTGTTTTGTTGGCATTTTAAAAAATTCTGCAATTTCAGTTGTCATTTTTCTTAACAGTGTTATTTAATATACAGTGGGAAGAGCATTCATATATATATAATTTGGATATTGCGAGATTTGAAAAAAGATATCCAACTCATCAAACTATATGTGGAATTTATACTTTCTGTTAAGTGAAGAAAGATAAGAACATCCTCTCATATATAAATCTGTGTATGTTTAGACATATATATCTCTATAACTATATATACATAACAATGCATATATAGAGATTTACATGTTAATATATACGTATAAAACAATGCACACCCTTAGCTTGGTAGTATCACATAATGGCATAACTCTCAGTTTAAATTTCACAGCTAAATGTTGAATTGTCTAATAGTGTGAATAGAAGGTCTTTGCCTCCTTCATTTTTAAATTGTCCCACAGAGTCTAGCACATTGTTGCACATATCAAATAGTGTTAAAGAATGAATCAAAGAGAGAAATCATGAAATAATGGAAAGGTCATTGTAAGGAGAGTCAGATTTAATTCCAACTGTGCCAATTTGAGAATTTATGCAAGTTATTTAAATTCCATAAAACTAATTTCTTCATCTGTAGATTTACTAAATAAGCAATGAACATCTACTTAAACTCCAGAATCGAAAACTTTTATATTCTATTATGTGATCCTTTTGTAAGTGATATGTATGTATATACATACACCATATACATACACCATATTATGTGATCCTTTTGTAAGTGATATGTATGTATAACACACACCATAAGCTTATAAAACAATTGCTCTTGTTTCCTTCACCACTCACAAATTATCAGCAATTTTTCAAGTAATTGAGACAGAAACACAGAAGACTCAGCTGGTACCAAACTTCCTTTAATCATTGGTTTCAACTTTTTTTCCAACTGACCTTTAAAATCTGCCAAAGAATAGTGAAATTGACTGAAAAGGGACTCATCCCCTCTTCCCTCTACAACTCTATTTTCAGAGTTGCTCATGAACAATGGCACTGTGGAAAAAGTTAAAGGATGGAAGTATACATAGGACAGTAACTGTGAAATGGAGCTTTAAATTGGGCTTGGGATCTGTAGGATGATTTAGGACTGACCATGACCATGACCATTATAATTAAGTTTATGTGAAATAGAATATGATCATTTAAAAATTATAATTCAAGTTATTATACACCAACAAATGCCCAGGGCTCAACCTTATTATTAATCTTTAATAAATGATTTATTTTTTAAATCTATTTCAATCTGACTTTACTACCACTCCCTGAGACAATTATCTTTAATGGCATTTATGTTTGCAAGTAAATAGTGATTTATCCCAAACCCCACCACTACACATCAGCTCCACTGCTACCACCCAGGTCCAAGTCACTCTCATGTCTTGTCTGGATTATCAAAACAACCACTTCATTGGTTCTCCTGTTTTAACCCTTGTTGAGAATAATGGATATTTTCCAGAATACAGCTTGAGTGATCCAGTTAAAATTTAGGTCGATCACATAACTTCTCTTCTCAGAGCCCTACAACAGAGTCCCTTCTCTTTCAGAGCGAAAGTGCAGATCATTACAATTCCTACAAGGCCAATGCAATTTTAGCCCAGTTGTCTAACTTCATCTCCTGCTACTCTTCATCTAGCTCACTCTGCACCAGCGGTAGTGATGTGCTTATTTCTTTAACTTTTCAAGCACTCTCTTATCTCATGTCATTTGCGTCTGCAGTTTTCTCTTCCTCGAAAGCTCTTTACACTTATATGTACAAGGCATATCTGCTCCCTCACTTCCCCCAAGTCCTCCTTAAATGTCCCTTAACAAGTAAGATCTTCCCTGACCATTAAAGTATAAAATAGCAGCACCCCTCTCCTCTAACGTTGGGTTATTTTTGTCTCCACCACTTCCCACAAACTAACATAACACCCCCACCCTCATTTTTATATCACTTGTTTTCTGTCGCTGGAAATTAGCTCCATGAGATCAAAGAATTTAGTTTTGTTTACTGGTGCATCTCCACTGCCTAGAAGTTTGCCTAGCACTAACAACATACATGCAGGTAAATAAATAAATAAATGTTGAATGAATGAGTATATAAAAGAAATCCAACTTCAGACTTGGTGACTTTGTTTGCTACCCAGAAAAAGCGACGCAACAAATAGATCTTCTGCTATAAAACATGTCCTCCCTTTAGGCATTTCCCCTGAATTTAACCATGCCCATCCTGCAAAATGTCAGCTATTACCTTGTCCACTTGACACGTCACAGTTTGGAATTTGGGAGCAGTAGCCAACTCGGATGTTTGGATCAGTGGTAAAACACCAGGGTGACTCAGCCCCATCTGGATTTCGGCAATAATTTTCTCTTAGGTCCCTATTAAGAATAAGCATGTTAATGTAAATTGACTGAGTTTTTACATTGGTGCAGTCAGTCCTATTACATTTCTACAATTCCAGAATGTACACATGTTTATAAATTGAGTTCTAAGTTTTTGGACCTACGATAGTTATAACAATTTAGAATTCAGTAGATACAACTGACACTGCCCAATTCACTGATATAAATGCTGTCAGATGTTAGCAGTCTTCCCCCCCTTCCATAGGCATGGAGTTATATACAAGCGTTACTGCTTCATGAAAGAGAGAAACAGTACCTCGGCAGTCTTCTAACCATTCTCAAAATTTAAACTTTTAATTGGTACCATTTCAAAAAACTGGCATGTTACTTGTTATATTTTTTTGACCCATATATAATGCAGAAAAAACATATATCTCTCTTCAGAAGAAAGGTTATTAATAGTCATTAACCATTCTCATTTAAAATGGAAGTTCAACCTATTCAAATATTTGCCACAAAAATAGCTATTTTTTCCTTGAATTTTGTATTTCTTTGATTTGTTCAATTTGCTGCACAGATATCTTTTAATTACAAAGTAGTTCTTTCTTGATTTAAAGAAGTTATCTAAAATCTTTATAAATATTTCTGTAAAGTCCTAATTATAGTACAGAAAAGCTAATGATAGAGTTAAGTTGTCAATGTAGTACATGTACATGCTTCCTACTAAGAAAAAAAGTGTGTGCTAATATTCTGTGTACATAAAAGGATTTTGTTAGTTTTCTATCTTAATATAAGATTCATATTAAATAAAATGTGGAATTTATGATAAATAAAATGTTTAAAATAGTCTCTTTAATTTTAAGTAAGCATGTACTTTCTTTTCATAGATCCCTGGCTAATAATTTAACTAAATTGATAGGCAATCTATTAGAAACCACAGTATTTGTATCACTTAGGTCCAATTAGAAGTACTACAATTTTAGTAGTACCCAAATAGACCACCAGAAACAGATAAGTTTTTAAGGAAGAAGCTTGCTCTTGGTTAGAAAATCAACAGATAATAATAGTCTATCTGTTCAAAGCAGGTCCTGATTGATACAAACTGTTATTTTAGGATATCAGGACATTGATTGCCAGGACTTAGAGCCATTATATAGTAAATGCTCATAATTATAACCCATATTCAAACTTTTAGCCTTCTTATAAATTCATTAGCTAGAAGAGATGAAAAAATCCTTTTATTTCCTTTAAACAAATTTATACTTATGTTTAAAAATTTTATGGCAGTATAAATACAGGTATTAAATTTTACACAAATTTGCAATTTTAGATGAATAATTGTTCAGTTAAATCATTTTAGATTGTTAATTTAAGGAAAGATAATTAATTAAGTGAAAATCTATGGCTATCAAAAGTCTTACTTTGGGTCCCCTTTTAAAACTTATATTTAGAAGCACTTCATTAATCTAGATTAAGCAAGAATGAAAGTCAGGGTTTGCCCAAATAGTTTCCCTAAGGCCTTACCCTTCATTTGAAGAAAGAATTGTTCACAATTGCTAAAGTGAATTGATGATTTTATGATTCATGTAGATTCATCACCGAGGCAGGACTGTTCAGTGACAATGTTTCAAAGATTGTCATTTGTAAGGAGTCTCAGTAATAGGGCAAGTGATGTTTAATAGAACTAGAGACACCTGACCAGCACATTCCCCAGCCCGCCCTCCCACCGCACCCACCACTAGATCACGAATAGTAAATAGTCAATCAATATTCTGACCAAAATGTTGACTCCAATTTTATCAGTTTTATAACAAAGAGCAAGCTTTGTTTCTGATATTTATGTTTGGTTATTTTGGCCAAATAACTTAATTAAGAAAGGATGGTTTAAATTCCAAATTCCAATAGGATATAACAATTAAACTTTTGATAATTAAGTTTTAATTGTGAAGCATTTGAATTAAATTTGTGTAATCATTCTCTTTTTCTTACAAATGAAGTTCTTTGGGTATCTGCACATACACAACTTCTTCTTGGGTATTACCAGTCATTAGAAGTTGACAAAAAGTATGAATGGCACGACAGAGACTCCTTTGTCTCTTTTAATTAATATTTTCTCATTTTCTTTGTTTTCTCTAGTTTGATATTTCTGAGGTGTGAAACACATGAGTCAGGAATAGACAGTGAATTGCTGTGAAGGAAATGAGGGAAGTAAACCCAGAACAACAACTGTATGTTTTGCTATTGGAAAATGATGTTAAAAAATCTTAGCAGATGAATATTTACTATCTAAACAAATAAATTACTGAATTAGCTAAAACACACACACACAACACACACACACACACACACGCAAACATCTCCCCTCTCCTCCAGTGGATGGGGCAATTTGTGCTCAAAGCTCTGCATCCTGAAATGTTAGGCTGTCTTATTAAAAGCCAATTACATAAAGCCAATATATGTTATTTATAGGTGCTATTTCAGCAAAGCCACTATGAATTATATGTGTGTTATAAATTTCAAAAGTAATCATTTTATGTTCCTCATAACAAGGTGGACAATTTAAAAACACATGGCGGTGTGGCTCTATCCAACAAAAGTCAAGTAGTGAAAAAAAGCAGCCACAGAGAATGCACAAAACAACTATAGAATTGATACTCAAGGACATGATTCATCTAAACAATTGTTTTACATCCCCATTTTTCTTTTTTTTTCTTCTTTATTGAAGTATACTTTACACATCGTGACTTTACTCCATTTTAAGTGTACAATTAAATGATTATTAGTGAATTTACCAAGATGTACAGTTAATCACATAAATCAGTTTTAGAGGATTTCCTTCCCCCTATTGAGACCCCCTAATTCCCTTCCTCAACTACTTTTCAAGCATGCCTCTTCACTCCACGGTGCCAACCACATCGCTCAGACATGGGTCTACCCTCACCCCCTGAATCCCTAGTGAACACCACCACCATTTGAGCACCGTAGTGTTAATCAGTCAGTACCAATTTGATGGTGAGTACATCCCCATTTTTCAAAGCAAATCCAGAACGAATGAAAACATTCATTTAAACTTTTAAAAATCATTTTGTTCATAGATCTTTAAGGCTGAAAACTCATCAGTTTAAAATTTTTTGTTTGTTATTGTGGGGGTTCTTTTGAGGTTTTGGGGGTTTTTTGTTGTTGTTGTAGTTTGTTTGTTTGTTTGCTTTGAAACAGAGTCTCATTTTGATGCCCAGGCTAGAGTGCATTGGCTTGATCACAGCTCACTGCTACCTCCAACTCCCAGACTCAAGCAATCCTCCTGCCTCCCAAGTAGAAAGGACCACAGGTGCGTGCTACCATACCTGTTTTTTTTTTTTTTATTTTTTGTAGAGACAAGTGTCTGAGACAAGTGTCTAGAGACATTGCCCAGGCTAGTCTTGAACTCCAGGTCTCAAGTGATCCTCCCACCCTGGCCTCCTAAGGCATTGGTATTACAGGGTGAGGCACCACACTTGGCGCAGTTTAAAATGTTAACTGAAATCAAGGTGGGCCTCTTCTTGTAAGAGGAAAAAAAATATGTAATTTCTCCCAAAACTAGTAAGAAAAATTAAAAAGGGACTAGTTTCAAACAAGGCAGGTTATCATTACTATTAATTGATTTATTAAATAGACCTGCAAGAGCAAAGCTGTGATCAGAAACAACTCAGGGATGTGTTTCTCAAAGCACAGTGAATCAACCCTCTGGATCAGAATCACCTAGAGTATTTATTAAAATGCATATTTGAGTACCAAATCCCAAAACTAAGGAATCAATATCTCTGAGTGGAGTAATAATCCGTTGTTTAAATCCTGATTGTCACTGGGCACACTAAAGTTTGAGAATGGTTAACATAGAAATTAGTAAAAAGGAATCACTTTACCTCATTTCCCCCAAAGTCTGCTGAAATTTATAACATTTGCCTACTTTACTCACTTGCACTTGAAATTTTCAGGAGTTATGTCATGCTGGTGAGGATACTGAGAATCCCAACGTTGACATGGAATTCCGTTCCAAATGGTATTGATGGTGCCTCTGTAACCTTCTCCTTGACCTTGAATGCATTCAGTTGTTTCCGTAGGCACATCAGTATCATTTACAAGACTGTGAGCTATTGGTAAAAAGAAATATAAACTTAAACAAAATTTTTCAACATGTCATTTACCTCTTAGAGTTCATTGGCATTTGTAGTAGAAGGATTTTCTGTCAGTTGTAAGTTTTATAATAATTGAGTAGAGTAAGAAATTTATTTAACCTAACATTATTATTATCTCCATTCCAATTTTCCTTTCATTTAAACCCTAAATTAGTTCATTCTTGAAAAGTTCTTTAAAGGCATTTACTTCCACATAATACTGAATTTATACTGTTTCTGAAATGACTATACAATTATCCCTAAAATCAAGTAGCTTAAATACATACAAAGGAGGTAGTGAAATTAATCCTGATTTTCCTCCAATATGATAAATATATTCTAAGCTGATATGTAAAATGTCTTTTTAATCACCTTGTTGAAAATAAACAAAAAATCAGTTGTTCCTAACAAGATCTATTTTCTGCTTTTTTTCCTAATCCAACTTCAATGCTTATCACACTTCATGAAGATCATGAAACCCTCAGTAACTGAGTTTTAAAAAAGCATAAAACTAAATTTTTATCCCAACTTAGACTCTCTCTTTTTGTGTTTAATGTTTACTCACTTAATCAAAATATAACTCAAAACATTCTGGAGCAACTAAAAAATATCTTCTCAAAACATACATGAAAATGTTTATGGTTTGGTAGAGTAACTTCAGTGTAAAATCTTCAACTGCTTTTTACAGTCTAAATGGTCATTCAGGATGCCTCTGGATGAAACTCAAGTTGACACCCTGTAGGACAATTTGAGATTTGAATAAATTTCTTTGATTTATCCCATCAAAGGGGATAAATCATTTTGTACCATGTCTATAAAGGAGAGGCTAAAATTAGACATGCCTTCAAAGAGTAGGGACGCCTATGTAAGTTTTCTATATTCGACAGTGTAAATTTTTTTAAATGGCTCTAAATTTTACTTAAATTTGTTTCTCTCATACAAATAATTACTACCTTATGGGGCTGAATGCTTTATTTTATTGCATTCCATGAACTAAGTTTAGGCAAACTAAGTTCAGCTTACGTTTAGAGTTATTCCACAAAGCTTTCTGAATAAAAGGGGGAAGAATACATTAATGACCATCTCAATCACTGGAATATGTTGTACACACAGATTTCCACTAAATTCCTATTAATAACTTTGTTTTAACTCATTTAAAAACGTGTTTCAATTTCTTGTATATCCATTTTAGAAAATAGAAATATGGCTCGGGAATATCCTAACTTAAAAAGAAATTCAAAGAAGATGAAAATGTCTAGGTATTGGCCCATAAAGTGGTAGTTGAGAGCTCACAGCCTAGAGAATTAATATATATTGATATTGGTGATATATATAGATTCAGGAAGAACAAAATATATTGGACTTTGGGAAATGACTTGTATAGAAAAAGTTGATACTAGTTACCCACGTCCTTCATGATTATAATATTATTAATACCTAAAGGCCTTTGATGAAATCCAAAATAAGATGGATTTCATAGATCCTAAGGGACTATATTTCATCAAAATAAATGCCATTAAGCTACTCTATTTCTGATGATTTGAGTTAACTGTTAAATGATTTGACGAGACTGAATTTGTACAGGAAATCTTTAAAAGTGATGACTCTAAAGCAGGTAAAAGGTCAAGCTTGTATTGATATATTTCATATCTAGTTATCAAACTATAATGGGAAAGAAGGCAAAAATGAACGTCCTCAGGAATCCATCAATTCATTAGCTTAACATGTTAAGAGAAAAGTTTTGATTCCCCCACCTCCTGGGCACAAGCTCTTGTGCAGCAAACGTGTGACCTCAGTCAGGACTCAGTCCTGACAATAGAAGGGAGTTCAGAGTTAGGGCAGCCAGTACAAACACTCTTCCACTAATCTTCTCAGAAACTTCATTGCCTGCCTCTAGTACCTCAACTCTATTACTCTCCTACTTAATTAAATGCGGTTTTTTTATGTTTCACTACAGAACCATTCTTCTCAAGTACTGCTCTGGTACTGAGCACATGAAACACACAGATTCAGTCTGGATGAGTCCAGAAATCAATCAGGACTATCTTTGGCTAGATATGGGCCCATCACATCTCACTGAGAGACTAGTTCAAGGCTGAGCCCATCAGAGCCCCTCTGACCTCATCTGAGCCCATACTAGTGTCTGCTCCTTGGACACTAGTATGATTTTCCAGACACCAATCGAAACAATTTTTAAAAGGAATATAATATTCAGGCATGATTAGGGATTTGGCCATTATTTGATGGAATTTCTAAATAGTAGAAGCAACTTCAGAAGGCTGTTTCCTCTCTATGGGAAGGTAGTTTCATGTAGTAAAGATATGTTTATGTGGGAATGAGAGAGTAAAACAGTCTGTCTCTTGTGTCAATATAGGATTAAATATCAAGTATCATTTCTAGAGCATGTTATTAGACAAGGGGAACTGGAATTTCAAAGTTATTTTTTCATAAATAACTTTTTAAAGTTATGCTCATATAGAACTGACTTATGGTAGCTAAAATTTGAAGTAACACATAGATCCTTAAATTCAAAAACAAGTGGAAATTCACTTTATAAAAAGGAGTAAAAAATCAATACCTGGAAGATGCAATAAGTAACTGTAAGAAACTGCATGATTATCAGGAAATATTAAGAGGAATGATAAAATATAAATACTATAAAGGATAGTTTCCTAATTGAAGGGCAAAATTTGAATTTTGTTAGGGTTTACAAAAACCCTAACAAAGAAAAGACC
>CAUYRT010104491.1:0-24167 GCA_963574885.1 Lepilemur ruficaudatus | reverse complement strand
ATATATATAGAAAAAATTAGCCGGGCATGGTGGCGCATGCCTGTAGTCCCAGCTACTCGGGAGGCTGAGGTAGAAGGATCGCTTGAGCCCAGGAGTTTGAGGTTGCTGTGAGCTAGGCTGATGCCACGGCACTCTAGCCCGGGCAACGGAGTGAGACTCTGTCTCAAAAAAAAAAAAAAAAATGGAAAGATGTAGGCAACCATTCCAATTAATGTGGCAAATATTTGGACTCATAGAAATGTCTGAATTGTTTTTACCTGAATGACTAACTGGACAGTGAAAATTCCACTATAATTCTGAAGTAATCTTTGTAACAAGGAAGTTCTAAATCCCATTTGATCTTAAGTGTATTCAAATTCCTTTCAAAACAAAATCCATCCCAGTTGTACTCTTCATGAATAGTTTTCCCTAAAATGGTACATATTATACCTTCTTGCCCATTCACTAACTGCAGAAACCCCCTTAGCATTTTGCCACATTTGGCAAGGTTGGTTGGGATATCACTTGAACAATATGGTTTTCTGTCTCAGACGCTGAATATCCAAGTCCACTGGCTTTATGACAGTCAAATTCCCCAGGAATATTCTAGAAATCTACCTAAACAACTGAGGGCTTGGTAGTATGAGTGATCTTAAGGGATGCCAACTCATATTTCTGGTAGCATAGATACCCCACCCTGCTGCCTCCACCTCTTGCTCCTGGGTAGAGGACGCATAGTCCCTAAAAAGTCTCAAACACTTCAACTTTTCCTTTCCTTCAAATTTGACATTTTCCTGGATAAAGGTGAAATATAAGTGTACATAGTAAATAGAAAGTTTTTAAAAGATTTTGCCTAATCCTATAGACTTTAGTAAATTAGGCTTTCTCTGCAGTAGATTAGACAGAATCTTATAAAAGACCATATCTAGTTTCCTTAAGAGCCAGTGGGCTTCTTCAGGGACAGTGAAAGTGGAAACGTTTCAAAAGCCAGTCTGGTCCCTTTCACCTTCGTTTCCTGTGATGCAGAGGGAGCCTATGATGGTTGACTTTGGTGTCAGCTTGACCGGATTCAGGGATGCTCAGATAGCTGGTATCATCTATTCTCAGTGCTTCAGGAGGCACTGAGCCCATCCCTCTTCTGTTAAAAAGTAAAATCCAGGTGGTTTAGAATATGATTAGAATGATAGGGATGTTGCAGTGTGTCTGAGGGGGTGGAAATTGGTATTTTGAGTGATAGAATTGAATGGGGAAGATCTGCCCCCAGTGTGGGCAGGCACCATCCAATCATCTGAGCCCTGGATAGAACAGAAAAGGAGGGGAAGAGCAGAATTCTCGCTTTCTCTTCCAGAGCTGAGATGCCCCTCTTCTCCTGCCCTTGGACGTCAGAACTCCAGGGTCTCTGGTTTTGGGACTCAGGGTTTCACACCAGCTCCTCCTGCAGTCTCTCAGCCTCCTGCCTCTGACTAAGAGATACACCACCAGCTTCCACGGTTCTTGGGCCTTCCAACTTGGACTGAGCCATGCTACCAGCTTCCCAGGGCAGAGGGCCTATCATGTGGCTTCTTGGCCTCCATAATTGAGGGAGACAATTCCCCTAATATCGTTTGTCATGTGTCCCTCTCTGTCCATCCTATTGGTTCTGTCCCTCTGGAGAACGCTGACTTAAAGAGAGACAAGGTGTGGAGAAGTCAGTCCTTCCTTCTGAGGCATCACTCCACAACCCTCTAGTGACCTCAGTGGAGACAGGAGTCTCAAACCATATCACTTGCATCTTGTTCAGATTGAATGTGATCGCCCTTCCGCAGGCACTAGCAATCCCTTCATGGAACAACTCAGTTGCCAGATGCTGTTTAAGCCCATTTGTGTTGCTGTAAAGGAGTATGTGGTGTTGGGTGGCTCATAAAGAAGTTTATTTGGCTCGTGGTTCTGCAGGATGAACAAGAGCATGGCGCTGGCATCTGCTCGGCTTCTGTGGGGGCCTCAGGCTGCTTCCACTCATGGGGGAAGGCAAAGGGAACCTGTATTGAGAGTTCGCATGGTGAGAGAAGAAGAGAGAGGGGGGAAGGTGCCAGGTTCTTTTGAACAACCAACTTTCATCAGAGCTAATAGAGTGAAAACTCACTCATGACCATGAGGACGGCACCAAGCCATTCATGGGGGGTTCACCCTCATGACCCAAACACCTTCTGCTGGGCCCCACCTCCAACACTAGGGTTGAATTTCAACATGAGGTTTGGACAATCGCCCAAACTATAGCAGATGCCTTTTCTGCTACTAAAGGGCACAGTTCAGCTGTGCTGTTCACCCTTCTAAAGCTGTTTAGGAATCCACTCCCCAGTCAGGCACCCCTGGCAGCTTTCTGGGGAGACCTTGGTTGGGGCACCAGAAGTTTCCATAACTAAATTACAACCCTTGTCTTCTCTCCCACCCCACCAGCTCCTGTATAGCATCTGCCTGTTTCTATATCTTTGTATTTTTAGATCTATGAAAGACCTTTATATCTTTCATAAAATGAGATGACTCAAGACCAGCTAGAAATAGTGCCTATTTGTGGTTAGTAGATTTTATGCAGAGGCAGAAAAGAAATCTGGTCTGTGGAAAGGAGGGAACAAAATTAATTTAGAGGCTAAATTTTATCACAGCTGAGATCATATGCCCCTAGAGTAGGGGCAGGAAAATCCAGGACATTTCACAAGTTCAGAAGGAAGAAAGTTCTTTGTAACATTGCCTCTCAAGTTAGGCATATATGGGTAGTGTGGAGAGGATACATAAAATAAAATCTCATCAAGGAACAGTCAACAACTTTGCAGAATAATGCTTCAAACACTATAGTTTTATAATAAGAATCCTTGTGTATGAACTGAATCAGGCTCTCTTTCTCCAGGAAAATGTAATGGAATTAAGTCTCTTCTGTTCCCACTCAGAAGTTCATATGTAATCATAGCATCTTATTACACAGACATCAAAGCCAGGGCTGGTATATACTGCAATCTAGTTCTACCAGTAATAAATTGCCCCTTAGGTTATGGAAGAAGAATATGATGACAGAGACTAGGGGAAAACTAATGTCCTTTCTCAAAACATTGCAACAGCTGCACCCGTCTTACGGGCTTCTCCAGAACTAACAGAGTTGTCGCTGTTTCATTTCTCCAAGTAATAAATTCACCAACCTATGCTGATATAGATATGACAAGGTGTCTCTATACCTCTGTCAAATTGGCCTGCAGACATATATATTTTTTAAAGTTATTAACTTTTTATTAACTTAAGCAGGATATTATTCTAAAGTTTATTCTTAATAAATTTGATGGTAAGTATCAACCAAGACAAGAAGCCAGTTCATCAACCTTAGAGAAAGTCAGGCAGAAGCTTTTAAATATATTTAATACATTTGTCATGAGGCTATTGAGAAAAACTGGCTCACAATGGAGGTGGCCTGCTCCAATTCCCAGCTCTCACATTTTGTATCAGGGTTTGAGCTTTGATGGTTTACTTCACATACCTGGGTCTTGATTTCAAGGAATAACTACTGCATGCTTCCAGTGAGCTGAAGTACTGCATGCATCACACCCAAGTGGGCACCAGACATGGAGCAAGTACCTGACGCCTGGTCCTCTTTCCTCCCGCTTCTTCCTGTGCTTTGCTTTATTGGGTTGAATGCTGAGGCTAACTCAGTGAAACACTGTTGTAAATAGACTCCAAATTCCAGGTGGTGGCCTAAACCCAAAAAATCCCATCCCCTGTTCAATGAGATGGTAATGATTTAGAGACATCTAAAAAGACAAATAAATATCCCAGAGCCCATGATGAGTAAGTAAGTTTCTGTGAATGCAATACTAATCTGAACCTCAACAGGCTTTGATATGTGTATGTGGTTTTAGATTTCTAAAATTTAGTGGATGAGTAAAGTAATATTAGAAAAGATATTCCTAAAGAAATAGAAAGTAGAGAGGGTTACTATACCAGACATCACTGAGCTATAGTGATTAAGACTGCAGAGTCTTTGTTCAGGATGGATGAGTTGACCATAGAGCAGAAGGGAGCCCAGGCACAGGCTCACACAAATATAGGCACTCAGGGGTCCCCAGGGGGAAAGGACTGCTTTTCGGGTGGACATGGACAGTCAGGTGCCTGCACAGAAAAGTGCAATTGTATTACCATATCACATCATACCCAAAATCACTTCCAGCTGAAAATAAAAGGAAGGAAAAGATATGCTAGATTATTCTGTGATAAGAAATGGTTCCGAAGTCATATTGACTTGACACAACCAAGTTTACTTCCTGCTTATGCCAATCTGTGGAGCTCCCAGAACTTGCCAGGGCCATTTTCTCTCTGTTGCAGCTGATTATGCCAGGATGCACCAATCTTATGGCAGCTCTGTGTCAACACACGCTTCCCCAGTTGTGTCAGCAGTGGGTGTGAATGCAGGAAATCACACACTTGGTCTTAAATATTTCCCAGAACTGATCCATGTCATTTTCTACTCATGGATCATTGGTCAGAGCAACTTACAAGATATTGCCTGTCTGAGAATGAACTACTGCTACATGTGGTAACAAGGACTGACCATGGAAGCACAGTGTTAATGGAAGCGGGGAGACAGGTCCTTAAAAAAAATTTTGATAGCACTTTTATACATTTTTAAAAATAATATTATTTAAACATACATACACACGTGAAGGACAAACTTACATATTTTAAAAATAAAATAGTAAAACCACAATTCAGAGAGGTAGCAAGGCAGTAGCAAGGCAGTGGGAAAGGAAAGATGCACACAGGTACACATGCGGTGTTGGGATTGTTTCAGTTCTGAAACTTTGGTTCACAATATCCAAGCCTTGGAGGAAAGTCAACAGTTCTAAAGGGAACAACCAAGGTCAACAAAAATAATGTATTTCATAGGAAATTGAGATAATTCAGAAGAGAACTTTTTCAAAAATCCAAATATCTTCACATAAGATATTTGGATCCATAAACATATATCAGAAGAAAAATAAAGCATATATCA
The DNA here is from genome assembly GCA_963574885.1 of Lepilemur ruficaudatus. Classification (NCBI taxonomy): domain Eukaryota; kingdom Metazoa; phylum Chordata; class Mammalia; order Primates; family Lepilemuridae; genus Lepilemur; species Lepilemur ruficaudatus. Next base: position 19,177 of record CAUYRT010104491.1, on the reverse strand, counting down.
GAAGAAAATAAACAGCATCCATCAAAAGAAACATCAACCAAAGAAGGATGAGTCTAAACACACAGTTCCTTAAGAGACTCAAATAAATTACAAGAATTGCTATTTTATAAATCAAGTTAAAAGCCAAATACGTGTAACTATTATATATCAATAAGAAAATGAGTTAAAATAGAAATAGAAATTGATGGTAGATATTACAAATATCAGAGGGAGGCTCCACAGTGTACTGACTGGGTTTCCTGAAGATAAGAACAGAAAAAATAGAACAGAAATAAATGTTTCCAAAATGTAATAAAATAAAGTTTTCTGTAAGATCAGCACACACTGCTGGGAAAAGAATCAAAGAACAAGAAAATATTCTTAGTAGATAAAATTATTATTTCTGGAGTTAAAATAAAATCATTAGTAATGCTGAAATATAAAAACCTCCCAAACTGTAAAGCAAAAAGTTAAGGTGATGTAAAATGAGAGAAAAATCTTTGGAAACCCAAATCCTAAAGATTCAAAAATCATATACAATAAAGTACAGATACAAGGAACAGAGAAATGTACTTTTTCCAGAGTACACATATTTCCTAGGGTGTGGTGTGGCCTTTAAGACTACAGACGTAGCTCCTTATTTCAAGAAAATTTTGTTTTATTACATTTGGGAAAGATTTATTTCTGTTGTAATTGTTCTGTTCTTATCTTCATACATTTTGGGGCCTCTCTTTGGTGTTTTATGATATCTACCATGAATTCCTGTTTCTCTTTTAAGTTGTTTTCCTGTTGATACATAATAGTTATACATATTTAACTTTTAACTTGATTTATAAAACAACGATGTTGGTAATTTATTTGAGTCTCTTGAAGGACTGCGTGTTTAGACTCACCCTTCTGCGGTTGACTTTTCTTGTGAAATATTTGACTTGACTTTGACTTTGATTTCATTTGATTTCTTCTGATTTGATTTTGCTTTCATTTCTTCTTTGCACTGTGCAGTACAGATCATTTCTTCTTGTTTGTCACTGCTGAGCAGGGACAGAAGCAGCATGGTGGCGTGGGAGAGGATGACAGGAGTGAGCTGGGGAGCACACTGTCCTTGGGCTTTTTGATTCATGTGTCAGAAGACTTAGAAATGTGCCTGCCTGTGATTTAGCAGCACTGTGTCCACCAATTTACCCAAATCTGTTATTTTCTTTACCCAGAGGGTGGGGGACCGTGCCTCTTCTCTCAATCTGCCAATATTGATAAGGCTTCAAGCTTGCAACTTTCTTATTATTTCTTTCTTTCCCCTCAAACATTTCCTGGGCTGGGAGGTGAAGTCTGAGTTGACAGCAGTGGCATCCTACCGTAGTCATTGATGTTTGATGTTCTTTTGAGTAAAATTGGGTCTTCAAAATTTATTCTCTGCCTTTCCCATGGCCTTCCAAGCCCTCATGGCCCTGTAATTAAAGAACCTTTGGACATGTCTTAGGATAGAGATTCACAGGTTTGGGAAAATGTGGAACCTGCTCAAGATACAAGAAACAAAAGGCAATTACAAACTCTAGGCAAAGCAAAATCCTTTCAAGAACATCATAGTTCAAACACATATCAAACTAAAATATTCTCCCATGGGCAGTGGGCAGAGTAACTTGACTTTTCTCCTAGAAACACCTCTTTGTGCTCCAGGGCCATGATATTGGGCTTAAAGAAAGAAATGTAACTCAACCACAGTATCTGGCTCTGCGGTAAGCCACACTTATTTTGCTATATCTTGTTAAGGATATTTATTAATTTTGAACTCTCAAATCAACCTATAAGGTACACACAAATTATGATACAGAATATAAAATAAACGTTATCTTCCCTAACCAAGTTCCAATTAATAGGAGTTTGAGAGTGGTTATAGAAATAGAGATGAATCAAAAGATACTATGTAAATTGATAGACAAATGTTCAATAATATTATTTATATTTACACAGTAATAATAGAAAGTACTACTGAAAATTGGGAAGAGGTGAGACAGAAAAGAAGGAAATAATTTAAGTGAGCTTAATTTTAAAATGACAAATCAAAAATTTACTAGCTAATGTCTGAAAATTATTTTAGCATAAATGAAATAACCCAAGAGGCACGTCGGTTGCTGCTCTGGTGGCGACCACCAGAACCCTGACAGCACCGAATCACTTGGGAGAAGGCACTCAGGTGTGCAGGAGACCATGCTTTTCATGGTACACCTGTGTGCCTTTTAATTTTTCTTTGTCACATGAGCATATTACTTTGATAAATACTAAATTTAATAATTTTAAATTACCTATTATATAAAAATACTTGCATTTCCACTCTACTCAGATTTCTCAACAACAGGCCTTGCTGATGCCAAATATGATACAGTCACATAACTATCTGGTACCATCTGAGCTAATTCTGTGGCAATAATTTCAAATTCCCTTGGCCTCTATCCCTCTCTAGCTGCAAATAGGCACACTGGCCCCTCAGATCCTGGAAGGAAGGCAACATGCATCACTGTCTGAATCCATGGAGGGAAAACTAATAAGAATGAGATCAACAGTTTGGGCTCACATGACAGCTTCCCAAGATGATTAATGAGGAGAAAGAGCCTCTCCACCTTTGTTCTTCCAACAGTCAAGAGCCATCTCCACTGCTGGGTTAACAGCGAAGTTTACCTTTGTTCAGGCCAAGTCCCTGCAGCTGAATTATATATATATATATATATACACACACACACACATATATATTTAATTATCTCACATGATACTTAAAACCACATATGCATACTACTTGTTTCTGGTACTTATGTACCAAAAAAAATAAATTAGAGCAGCATCTCTGATGCTGTGGTTAAGTGTTTATCTCTGCTGCAAGTCAGCCCGAGGCAGAGCAGTTCTCAAGTAGCTACCAAAAGAGGGACGCGGCACGTGCAAGCTAAGTCAAATTCCAACAGAACCCACCACCGCAAATTACGTAAACAGATACAAGAAGAGACAAAACACAGTTCATTGGTGGGAATCAATTTGGTCAATTAAAGAGGCCTGTTCCTCCAAATGCAAAAACAGGTGAGAATCTAGATATGTTGGAAACAGCAGTATGTCTTTAAGATAAGCTGGAAGAAGTAAAGATGTGAGCTAACGAGCCCGGCAGTGTGGATACCTGAACAACTGCCTTGGGAGGTAGGAATTGGTTCCCCTTCCTTCTGTGCTAGAAGAGAGAACGGGCTGGGAGTCAATAGGAACTAAGTTTTCTAATAGGTAAAGGTATTTGTGGTAACCTTGGCGACCTCCAAAGGAACCAAAGTGACCTTGACGGAAGCACAGAGGTGAGACAGAGTCAGGGAAAGACGTGCTGGAGCCCTGGGCAATTCCATCCTGCCGCCCTCTTGGAACGGGCTCTAAGGCCTGGTTGTATAGGAGCAGGACAATGTCTGGGAATCACAGATGTCACAGAACTTTCTAGAACTATTGAGACTCTCATAGCACCTCATTCCTACCCGACCTCCATCTTAACACACCAGACACACAAAAACATCTTCTTTCTTTACAGGGTTGAGTTCAAATTTGGCCTTTCCTAAGAAGTCCATTATGAAACTTTCCTCAAAGAAAAAAAGCTCCAACTCTTTACACATCCACAGGTTTATACTTTTGATTCCCTTCCCTAGGCTATGAGTTCCCTGAAAGCAAGATCAAAGTGTTATTTGTCTTCATATTTCCGGTGCTAGATCAGCACCAGGCACACGTATGCTCAACAATTTTATTAAATGAAAAAATACACGAGAAATGTATAGCTTATTCTACAGGAAATGCCACATGTCAGTTGTGACTGCCCTGGGGCTCATCAAATGGCAAAGTGCAGATGACTGACTGTTCCACGTCTGTGCCAAGTTCCCAACGTGGAGCAGGCACCAGCCACGCAGATTTGGACACTTCCTTCCCAAGTTGTATAGCAAAACAAGTAAAGGGGCAGCGTGGATTTGCTGTGTGTTTCATGCTCACTTCGGTGCAGGTAGGCCCAGGGTGTGCTGGTCCCTTCCCCTCCCCTGCTCATCAATTCTGCGTACCTGGTCTTGCCACTTTGCAGACAATAAGTTGAGTGACAGTAAGAAGGGGGTAGGCACTTATTTTTTATTCTGCTTAATAATGTAGTGCACTGGGTTTCATGCCAGAACGCTCTGTGTGAGAGTCAGGAACCTGCTGCAGGGCAGGGAAGCAGTGAGAGCCCTGGAACACTGCTAGGGCACCTAAGGTTCCAGACCTGGGGCAGGACTTGTCTGGGGGCCATTTTCCTTCAGTCTTTTCATCAGAAAAATTTCTCAGTTATAAAATATGGCCCCAACGTATTGATGCTATATGGAGAAATGGGGCCTATGCACCTTCCTTTGGACTCTGGACAGACCACAGTGGCTCACTGTGATGGATGGGTGCAACAGAGGGCACTGTGGGACTTCCAGTGGTGAGTGAAAGAGCATGCAGTTTCCAGCTGGTTCCTTGGGATGCTCATGCCAGGGGAAGCCAGATGCTCCATAAGAAGTGCACCTCGGCTGGGACCTGCACGCTAGACAGCCTGAGAGGTATGTCAGCTGTGGACAGTGGGAGCAAGCTGCCCCGGAGAGCCAGCCCAGCTGAGCCCTCAGATGACTGCGGCACCAGCCAAGGCTGACTGCAACAAGCATGAAAAGCCCAACTGAGAATTGCTTGGCCCCAGCCTTCCTAAATACCTAACCTGCAAAATTGTGAGCTAAAATAATGGTGTTTTAAGCCACTAAGTTTGGAGGTAATTTATTATGCATGGAAGTCACCAGACACCTCTCAGCCCCAAAGAGAGTTTCCTCGAAGTCTTCACTCATTTGTATTATTTTTCTCATAACCCTAATTTCCTCAGGGTAGGTAACCCCTATGAAATCAGCTATACATCAAAACTGTAAGATAATCATCACAAACATGTCAGAGAAAATGAAACACTAGCCAAAAGCAAGTTATCATCTTTGTCATAATTACTGAATTGTTCAGATAGCAAACTTGATAATGCTCTTAGTTTGAAGCCCAGTCAACATCAGCCTGGCGAAGCATGGAAAGCTGCACCTGTCATTGGCACTGTGGGCAGAGAATAAGTCGTCTTCCTCGCCCTCCTCCCCTTCATCCCTCCTCCTCCTTCTGTTCCTTTTTCTGCCTCTGTCTCCCTTGGTCCCATCTTCTCTGCCTTGCTCTCAGTCCTCAGAATATCAGTCTTCACACCCTCTTTTCGTATGGCCCCAGTATTTCTCCAGGAGACCCGGAAAGTGAAGCTGGGCACTTTTGCAGGTGGAATTAACCATGCTGAGGCAGGTGAGCAGAAAGGACAAAGAGGACACCCAGGACCCCCCGGTAATATCATGCCTGGTTCCTTTCCTGAGGAGAAGCTTCTGTTGGGATCATTATCTAAGTGATTAGGGGTTTCCACTCAATTTGCAGGCTCGCTGCTTGCTGTGCGTGTCTCAGAGCACCAGGCAGTGGAGGAACTAATCAGTACTTAATTGCTGACAATGAAATCCAAAAACTAAGGAAGACAGCGAAGAGGAAGATAATTCCTTCATTATTTTAACTTTTCTGCACTGCTCTCAATTATACAGCAAGTCACCTCTTTTCACAGACACTGTCATGACATCCATGTGGGCCTTGGGGTCACTTAATTTCAAGCTACCTTTAAAATCAAGTCCTCTGAGGAACAAATATTTGCTTTATGCTGATGCAATTAAAGAAGCTAATTTCAATTTTGAAGCACACAAGATGTATGCAAGTTAATAGCTTTGCAGCATTTGGCTGCCAAACCAAATGAGAAGCTTGTTGTTCAGCTTTAATAACCTGTGGGACAAATCTGAGCATTTATATAAATTGGAAACCTTGCTTCTAAATGAATTTTTCATGCAATTGCTTCCTGATAGGAGGATGTTTATCTTGAATCCTTTGAATGTGCAAAGGCCTTTTGTTTGTTCTGCATCTGGCTGTGCCATTTATCTGGGGTGTCCCAAGGGAAAATGACACAGCAGCAGGTGCCTCCCAGGGCAGCCTTCCAAGCCTGAACCTCAGAGCTCCCCAAGCACTGTGGCTGTGATAACCCTGTCTCAAGGCCATTCTCCTCAACGCCTGCCTGATGTCCTTTGCCTTCCCTGTTCAGAGTGCACATTTGTGAAGGTGACATCTTAGCATTCCTCCATATGGTGTTAATTCAGCCTCTTCCAGTTTGCAGTTGCCCTGCGCCTCTGGCAGGCGTCCTGCACTCTCTTTGCAGACATGTGGCATATTAATCCAAGGGGCTAGGAGATGCAGGCAGACATCCAATGGCTTCCCCGCAATGTCACATCTCCTGCTCGGTTCCCCGGGCCAGCACTGCGCTTCCCTGTGAGAGCAGCACTGTAGTGTCTGGCACACAGCTTCAGCAATGCTTCTGTGGGTCCTGAGATGTATCCGCCTGCTGGGTGCCCTGTAACTATTTGACCAGCGTGTAGTCAGGAAGCTCACCACAAGAATCTCCACTGGAATGAACATATCGGGAGCTGGAAACACTGTCAGTAAGAAGGCAAGCATGGCCCCACAGACCTGGACGAAAATCTCAGAGCATCACTTGGCAGAGGAGTGACTGAGCAAGGTACCGAGTCTCTGTGAGGCTCATTTCCTCTCTATCAAGTGGGCCTGCAAATGGGGTCTAGGTTTTAGAGAAATGCAGTATGCACAGCAGGGCACATGGAACATAATACATATTAACTTAAAAATAAAGTTTGTTTTAGGCTCCTCCCCTAGAAGCACACCTTGAGAAAAAGATCCGAGAGCAAGAAGCTGGTTTGGGAGGCGGTGGGAGGGGAGTGGTGTGCAGCATGCAGGCGGCTGCCGGGCAGTCGCTGCCTTCAAGGAAGAACTTGCTGTCCAGCTGCAAGGAGGGCACTGCCATCGGGGCCTGCCCCTGATTTTCAGCTCAGGCACACTTTTCCAAAGCCGTCCCCATCAACAACTGCGCACAGCCGGTGCTGCGGTCCCACTCTGTGCACTCAACCTCACAGGGCTGGCTGAATCCCTCTCCGAGGCCCCCCCTGCCCAATCTGGAGTCCTGCAGGGGTGAGGTTTCCATCACCAAAACTGTTTCTGGCCCAGCAGCCTTCTTCCCCCCGCTCTCTTTCACAGGCACTTGTAACTCCTCCCAGTGTCTGACTGTGAGAAAGCACGTAGGGCAGGAAGGCCGCCAGACAGTGAGCAGTGCTCTGCCACGAACAGCTCTGGGGACTGGCTGGTGTGGAATTTGTCTCAGACTCACCAGAAAGGATGGGGAGGAGGGTGGCGGCATTCTCCATCCCCACTACAGTCGTCACGGCCAGATGCTGCTCCTGGAGGGTCAGGTGCTGGTGCTGCCTGAGGGCCACTGTGGTCTGGAGCTAAGCCCTGGGGGAGGGCCACAGATGCCCTGCAGGGCTCCACTCCGGGCTGGAGAGCAGCTGCCACAGAGGGTTATTCTTTGGACACTCATTCCCCACTCAGTGCCAAAGTAGAGGAACAGCAAGAGCTAAAGGATGGTGCCAGGTGTCAGGTGAGTGCCACCTCCAAGGGATGGCCCCCTGTTGTCACGTAAACACCCAAGGGCTCCTCTCACCCTGTGTCCACCTGGCCTCTGGTCCTTTAAGCTTTGCCTCACCCCGCCACCAACTTGCTAGTTTACCGAGCGCCCTCCAGGTTGTCGGCTCATGTTCAGCTTGTAAAAGGTATGGGGGAGGGGCTTGGCGTTCTCCAGTCCCTTCACGCAAGACACCTGCACCTGCTTGTCAGAGGAAGTCTGGTAAGTGCGGCATCGCCTAACCTCACTGCGGGCCCCAGAGCAAATCGCAGTGCTCAGTGGGGAACCCTCAGAGCTGCAGTCCAAAGTCAAAGATGAACTGTGGCACTGTCAGGCAAGACCTTTCTTCCGGGTGGCAGCTCGGCCACTTTCTTTGCCAGTGGACGGGCAGATGATCAGTAGGACTGTTGGCTGCACAGAAAGCCTAGGAGAGAGGAAAAGGAAACAGAGGTCACACATCCAAGAGCCTGATATTTGTAGCGTCAAATGTGGGATCCCCTGGGGCAAGTATAACATCTGGGGAAATGTAGAAAGTTTGGGTTGGCCCTGCCACCTTAGCCCTGCCCTGACTGACCAGAGCTGTCACCAGCCAGGACCAAGTCCTCACCCAGCCAGGAGCGGGGGATGTTAGAAATCCCTCCTCACACCCATCACTTGGAGCAGGCTGCTCACTTGTCTCGCTAGCCTGAGTCCTTGGAAACCGGGGCTTCTGCCTGGGTTCTCGGTCCTGTTAAAGTCCTGCACTGCTGTCCAGGTCCCTGGCGCCTTGCACTGGGGAGGAACCTATCTCAGTCCCTCACACTGAGCTGTAGACCAGGGGGGACTCCGACCCATTTGCCTTGCCACAGCTTGTCCTTTCTTCTGGCCGGGTCTGTGGGATCTCCCCCTGCACCTGCCTTGAGCTGTGCACCTGTAGAGCAATTCTGTCGCACTGAGTTTTCTCTAAGCACCCCTGGTATCTGCTTCCGCTTCTTCAGAAGAATGTTTTCTGAGTCACCATGGCTTTAAATTATTTTGGAGGGTAAGCTAGGTCTATACATCTCACAGACAAAATATAACCAAACTAAATCTTCAATAATTTGTGTTCCCTCCAAAGCAGACCCTGAGCTAAGAGCTTGGGTACAGATGCTTAAAAAGAAGTTGTCCCCAGGAAATACAGATAGGAAAACAAGACAGTATGCAAAATGTGGCACTTCCACACAATGGGACATTATTCAGCCTTAAAAAGGAAGGAAATTCCAACACATGCTACGTGAACTTTGAGACCATTATGCTAAATTAAATATGCCAGTCACAAAAGGACAAAAGCTGTATGATCCCACTTATATGGTGCACTTCGAGTAGTCAAATTCATAGAGACAGAAAGTGAGATGGTGGCAGCCAGGGGCTGGGAGAGGAGGGAATGGGGAGTCCGTGTTTAATGGGTCCAGGGTTTCAGTTTTGCAAGATGAAAAGAGTTCTAGAGATTGAGGGTGGTGATGGTTGCACAACAATGGGAGTGAACTTAATGCCACTGAACTGTGCACTTAAAAAGAGTTAAGATGGTAAATAATGTTATGTGCATTTTGCCACAATTTTTTTTAAAAAATAAAAAAGACACTGTCTAAACCAGGAAAAGACACGTGGTTATATAAAAGCCGATTGCAAACTGGGGCTACCTCACAGGAGGGGAGTGAGGGACCCACCAGAGCAGTTGCACTTCCTGTGTAATAAAAGGCATCAAAACAAAATAGATGACCAGAAAACGAGACTCTCTCTCATGCTCTCTCCATCATAATCAGGCCACTTTAGCAACCACACTGGAGAAGGGAATGGGTTTGACTTTTAGCAGTTAAGTTAATTTCTGTAAAATAAATCAGATTCCTGAATCAGCAGAATTTTCAGGTTTTTGCAAGAGTTTAGAATATAAATGAAAGCTATTTCTCTTCCAAGATGATCTGGGTTAAAAAGCAATAACACATGGGAATTATATGAGCCATTTCTTGAAATGACATTCGGAGATCTCATATTCTAAAGTTATGAGAGGGGCAGCAGATCTGCATTTTTAACATCATCATAATAGGGTTTAAGCCATAGCAAGGCAGGTGTTAACCTCTGCAGAAGCAGCAATGAGGAGGACAGCCAGCAGGTGGAGGATTTGGGGGTGTTACAGAAAAGTGCTAAGGGGTCTTTGGTAAACATGAGTCCTGGTCTTGTCTGTCTCGCCAATGCACATTCTTGTGTATTTAGAGGCATTTGCAAAAGGCAGAACACATTGAACTTAAGAGAGTTCTCTGGCTTCAATTGCACATGACCTCGGGAGCTTGCATTCTGTTGGGAACACAGAACAATCACAGGTGATGTTTTCCTTGTAAGCCAACAACAGTGACGGTCAAGAATGATGGTTTGGATAGGAAGGACACACGAGCAAACACCAGAAATCCTGGTCTGTCCCTCAAGTGAGAAGGGAAAAAATTGTTTAATATTCCCAGAGCAGTTACTGAGGCATGAATGGTGACTTTAATAGGGCTCTGTTTAAGAAATTTTTGTTTGATGGGGCTGAAAGGCAATGGTAAATGAAGGTGACATTCATTACTTGATTTATTTTTGGATTCTCTGCATGCATGGGTTTTATGAAGATAGGACAATAGCATATTTTAGCTGGAAGGGAACACAGAATTTATCCAGTTCAAATTGCTCAAAATTGGAAACTATTCCCAACTAAAAGGAGCAGTGCATCAATCCTTCCACAATTTCAGAATGCAATAATGCTGGTAGCTCACAGCAGCTTGTGTGTGGTCCCGAGAAGATGGCAGGTGGACCGAGATGGTCAAGCCCCCTCCAGGGCATGTGCTATGCTCTGACACAGCCCTGGGAGGACCCATCCTTGGGAACCAGGACTCAACAATGTGTCAGTTAGCCCATCCCCTGAGGGTCCTGGTGAATCCTGCACAAGGATGCTTAAATAAGGGCATAGCACCCACTCTTATATGTGCAGTGGAAGGGAGAATGAGGGGGCCAGCTGTGGTGGTGGTGGCTATTGTTGTCACTTAAGAACCATTCAAGGCAACTTATTTACTACATTCACCTCTGCAGAGACCAAGGAAGTACAAGTAGGTGCCCTCTTTATAGATGAGCATAGAAGTTCCCATGAAGAGCCAAAGTGGCAAATGAGTTTTAATATATATGAATGCAAGTTAGTCCACCTAAAGATAAATAAATTGATTTAGTTATTTTTAAAGATGGTCCTTAAGATGTCTACCATCATCATAAAAAGTCAGGCATCGTTTTACATTTTTCTTTGAGGATTTGACACAATGAGCAACCACAGACAAGAGTGAGAACGGAAAAGTGGGCATATCATCAAAACACACAAAAAAGAAAGCAAAGATCATAACCTACATTTTCTCCACCTGACTCACGTGAATTTGGCATATTAAATGTAACTCTTAAAGTGCCGGAAGAGTGGGAGAGGTGGGGAAAGGAAGTCAGAGCAGGTCAGGTCGGCACCAGGCACTCAGAGGAAGCAATGGTTTGTCCTCCAGTAACGGACGCTGAGGGAGAGCTGGAGGGGTCAGGGGCCTTTGCAGGGGTGTCCAAGGAAGGGCCTGGGTCTGGCCTGGAGGGGGAGAGGGTGACAAGGCCTGGCCCTGAGTGTGGCAAGAGGGCTGCAGGGAGCAGCTGCTCCACCAGGCAGGGCAGCTGGGACTCTGCCTTCCATGGTAAGGACCAGGGGAGGAGAAAGTCCACAGGAGACTGGGACAGGGTTCCCAGAAATGTTGGTGTGGCTGTCGGGATGCGCAGGGATGCTTCTGTCAAGATGCCACATAGTAAAGGCAAAGGTAAGTGAGCATGGGCTGGTTTCCCAAATCCTGACATGCTAGTGAGTAAACACGTGCAAAGTGCAATGTGACATATGAGCAAACACACATACGACAAGAAAGAGGACACACTGCTGACACAGTGAGTAATAAACCCTGTGCTTTCCTTGCTTTCGGAAGAATCCCAAAAAGGATTTGGGCAAAGTTATGGATGATAGAGCAGTAAGCAGTGAGCAAGAGAAGCCGAAACGCCCCACATGGTTAAGCCTGAGATCCAGGCGGACCAGGCCCTGGCCCCCTCTGACCCTAGGGCTGCTGGCGGCTCACGGTGATGTCACAAACCATCCAGGTTTGTCCAGAATTTGGCTTGAAGTACCAAGGGTACTTCAGGTACCCTTGAGGTATAAAGTACCTTGAGGTATAAACTACCTTCATACCTTTATGAAAATCAGGGTCTTGTTGACCTTGGAAACCACCTGGCCGCTTCCCTCTGATGAGAAGAGCCAGAGCTGGACGGTAGTTGGAACTGTCAAAACAGATGTGGTTGAGGAACGATTGCAGTAGGGGACAAGAGACCTCAGACTTCACTCTGAACACAGCGTGGACAGTGGGGTTTCCAGCACAGGCAGAGTGGGGGTCAAGAGGTGCTAAATTACTCAGATGGAACATCGGATGGAGGTGGGGGAGTCTGGCTAAACTGACTTGGAAGGACTTTTGCGGAAGGCAGGCAGGGATCAGACATCCCCGGGGGATGGAGGGGTGAGGAGCTTGGCCAGATATCAAGGGTCAGGGGTTCTCACTAAACCGACCTTGCAGGATTCCAGCTGAAAGTGGGTCATTCAAAGGTGAGCATGGAAGCCCAAAGGCCGAGGCCTAGTGGAGAAGAGGGTTCAGAGTTCCTTTGACTAAAATTTGGTCAAGGAGAGTCTCTGTCACCTTGCCATTTGCACAGCCACCTCAAATCGATCTCCTTTGTCACTCAGGGTTAAGATGCTGTAATCACTGGCCTGGGCAGTGTCGCCACAGCAGCCACAGGAGGCAGAGCAGCCCTCCCAGCCTGGCTGCACAGTAGGGCTGGCCTAGAGACAGTTCTCAGGAGACCTGAGGCTCCTGCTTGCAGGGTGGGTACAGGGCCCACGCGTGGCTGCAGCTGCCACCTCCATGCCGGTGGATGGTGCCAGGTTGGGTAGCAGCCCTTTGGGCAGGTGTGCAGCCCCCGGGCTCCAGCTCTCTGGATTGCTCCTGACATCGAGGCTATAGGCAGTGAGACAGAAACTGGTCCCAGCTGGGCCCCGTGGGTTCACGTTTGTCCTTGGAGGCCCCCAGTTGTACTTGCTGTCTTCCATGTCATATCCAGTTTTTTCTTTACCTGTTCCTGGCCTTGCATGACCAGACACAGAGGTGCTGGCCTTCCAGCAATTCTCCTCTGGCTCAGAGAGTCACAAAAGGTAAAATTCCTACAATAACCCCTTGTTCCATATCACTCATGGTGGTTCTGCTTCTCCGATCACACTTAACTGATACACTGTGATTATTGCAGCATATGAGGGGTCTTCAGTTCCACTGTTGTCAGCTCTGGGTTTTGCTTTGTTTTTGTTTTTCTAATTGCCACTACATGGAGTTTAATCAAAGGAAACATCAATGAACTTTCCAAATGATCTGAAGCATCCACGTTTGTTATCTCGAAGGTCACACAGCTGAGCATCTGTCAACATGTTACAACTCTCTGGATGTAAGTCTCATGCCTGGCAGATTTGCCATTGAAGAGAAGTGGGGCCTTGTGGACAAACAACCACAACAAAGAGCTGGATGTATCACGCTGCCCTGGCAGCTGACAACTGAGCCCCTGCACACACAGGCCCAGTAAGGCAGGCCCATCACAAAGTCCCCATGGTGATGTCACAGGGTTGAAATCTGAGGTCTCCTCTCTCTCTGCTGGCTCTCAGTGGTGGCTCCAATGGCCTCAGGGTGCCTATGGTCAAAAGCACAGGGGACCTCTATGACTAATTTCTGAGTGATCTGATAGTCAGCCACCTACAGACACAGAAATTGTTAGCCTTGTTTCTAGGGTTTCCTGTTTATTGGTTCATCAGTTATCTTTAGCTGAACCACAAAGCTTAGTGGCTTAAAATGACAGCCATTTTCCTTTTGTTTGTTGGCTCGAGATTGTGTGATCTGACAATTTGGGGCTGGGCGCAACTGAGCGGTTCTGCTGGCCTTGGCTGGGGTCACTCACACACCTGCAGCCAGCTGCCGGTCAGCTGGGCGGCTCTGCCAGTCATTCAGCTGTGGGAAACGACTGTGCCACATGATCTCATCTGTTCAACAAGCTGACCCGGCTTCTTCACATGGAGAAGATGGAGAGGTGACAGGAGTCTCAGTTGCATCAAGACAGGGTGAGCCCCAGTACAAAATTGCTCTTCAGGTCTCATCATATTTCTATTGTCCCATTGTCCAAAGCTAGTCACAGGGCCCAACAGAACCAGGGTTGGATGGGACCACCCTAGGGTGTGGGTACAGGGAGGAATGAATGCACAGGGAGCTGGTGCTGCACCAGGCCACGGTGGGTCACCAGCACCCCCAGCTGCTCCCATCAGCCCATCTTCCTTCTTCAGTCTGTACCATGACCTGCTAACCAGCCTCCTAATCTCCACAGTTCTGCTAGAGTGTCAAAAAAGGCTGGTCTGGTCCAAATTCTGCCCTGCTTAAAGTGCATGGAGTACTTCCCATCCTCTTCCAGATAAACAACAAATCCTTTAGTGAGGTATAAAAACTCTTGCATTGAGCCCTTAGTCAAAATTTCTAGTATAAACCTTAGCCTTCCTCATTACTGCCCTCAACAGACAGCTGCACACACAGACACCCTCCCCACAGATCACAGATTGCACACGTACAGCGTACATCACACACACACACACACACACACACACACACACATGCACACTGCGTGCACATCACACAGGGTACAACAGCCCCCCAGCTGTCCCCAGGGCCCCCTCCACCCTCAGGAAGCTGAGAGTCCTTACCTGACACATGCCCCCCCTCAAAGACCAACAATGTGTAAACCAAATGAGGGTGCAAGTGTCTGCTCATGTTTTAAATATAACTAAAGCTTAGCTCCTTTGTGATTTTTGGTTAAAAAATAAAAATAAAGTTATAATATTCTTCTAGAACCTTGATGGATGTTCTCCCAAACCCATGGGATGGCTCATCTGGACAAAATGTCACTTAATGGAGCAGAAATTAAAATTCTTGCCTTAAAAAGAAGCAGACGATTAAGAGCTCTTTCCAGAGTGTATACTTCAGATACAGGCACACAGGACAAAAGGGGCAAGTGTCACTTTGCCCAGCTGAAGTGTGAATGTCATCAAGAGGGTGGGCGCGGCGGCAGCGCCCTGGCGGGGTGGGGGCGGGGGGCACGGTGGAGGTGCGAGGAGCAGCCAGGCAGGTACTCGAAACCCCAGGTGCCACCTTCGCGGGTTGGCCCAGGACTTGCCTGAAAGGGCCAGAGATTCAAGAGGATGAAATCCTCACGGACAGAAATCAAACTATTAGTTCCAAAGGAATAAAATTTCAGGTACATTCTTGGGACATCTTAAGTTTTCATTTTACAGACATATCGAGACTTGATGCCAAGGAAATTGATGCTGTGCTAAAAAGTCACCCAGCTATAGCTCTCAAATGATACTGCAGAAAAGGATGCAGAAAATTGTGATTCCCAGCAAGAAATGAAAGGTTCAGGGTGAAAGTCCCTCAGGTCATAGTAGACACAGCTGTGCAAATCCTCAAGTCTAATTCCTGTGTAATTTTCTCACGGAGATTCAAGAAAATGCCGTAATTTCAAGGATACTGTGTTGCTTCGAAAACATATCCTAAGAAACAATGAACATTCAATGCTATAAATTTCCCTCTGAACACTTTTTTCTGTGTCCCAAACATTTTTGTTAGTTTTATTTTTGTTCTCATTTATTTCAAAATAGTTTAAATTACTCTTGATATGACTTTTTGACATATTGTTTTGGAGTGTTTTATTTAATATCCAATTATTTTGAAAATTTCAAAAAAAAAAGAAATCATATTTGCTACTTAACTATTAAGTAATAACTACATACATAACAGTTAAGAGTTCAGACTCTAAAGGCAGAGAGAATTAGTTTCAATTTCTGGCTCTGCCATTTGTCAAGCTTTGTGACTTTGCAAGTTCCTTAAACCCCTCTGAACCTTAGTCTGTAAACTCATCTATAAACTAAAGATAATAATAGTAATTTACTTCAAAAAAAAAAAAAAAAAAAAAAAAACAATGAACAAATGCCGGATGCTGACAATGAGCAAAACAAAGAGATCATTTCTCGGTACTGACAGTGTACGTCGCTCTTCCTTTCCCTGGGGCACAGGCAGGAGCTAAGTGCCCTCTCCAGTGGCTCCTTCACTGAGGTCATACCCTAAGGCCCAGTCTCCTCTCAGCATCATCGGATGGGAGCCAAGGAAGGCGGTGGAGTCAAGCTGCCATTTGGAGGATGGCTGATGTCTCTGGATGTCTGCACATAGGGAAGAAGGAGTCCTTTCAGAGGGGTCACTCTAAACCAAGTGCTGGGCCAAGGCACAGGACTGAGTGGGCCACAGGGGCAGACATGTCACAGAGAGGAGGGAAGGTGGGGACCAGTGCCCAAAAGGAAAGAAAGTCACTTGCTGAGTATGTAACCCTGGGCAAGGGGGAATCAGGGGTGTATGGCATGGTTGCCCAGTTAGAGGAGGGCTGTGGGCTGGGCCTGGTGGCTGTCAGGTCCCTGTGCCCACGACGCCGTGCCTCTCCCTGGAGCATTCATTACTGGGTTGTGGAATTCAGTGCCAGTGTAGTCACTACCCCCAAAACTTGAGACCTGGCAGAGCCTGGATCCTGCCACCTTGCTCAGGACCACATCCTCCCTCGCTTGCCTGACAGTACAGGCACTGTTCTTCTGGGTGTGGGTGGGGAGGATGACTCTGGCCTTCCTCTCACTTCCTTCCCACTTGACCAGCAGGGTGAGTCTGCCCAAATGTCCACCTCGATGAGGTCTCCTTCTTTCCCAAATCCTCCAAGGCTCCCAGTGCTTTCTGATTGGGCTCAAGCTCCATGGCTGGTGTCCAAGGGCTGCCATGACTTTGGTACAGTCATGTGCTGCCCCACTTTCCACCTCAACCCACAGCCCAACAACTCCGGTCTGTGTGGGTTCCTCCCCCTGCCTATCTCTGTAGCTCTGGTCCTGCCTTCCTAACACCACAGATCAAAAGACCAGTGACTGGCCTCCCTGACTACCCTTAGCCAAAAATCACCCCTCTATTCTTAGCAACCAGAAGTGCTCAGTTTGTACCCCTCTTGTGGGGGTGATCTATGCTGTTTTTCATGCATGGACAGTATGTGCACATCATTCTTCTGGTTTATGAACTTCTTGACAGCAAAGGCAGATGCATATAAACTGTCAACCTTTACCCTTTGAAAGATTTCCAGCTTTCTCAGACTCTGTACCCATTGGGGGCACCAAAGTCCCACTGATTCACGTGTTCTTGGAGTGAGGCCTTCCCTCCAGTCTGGGGGACTCTTTCCCACCATGGTCATTGCAGGGCAGAACAGGGGTAGGGCCAGGATCCACAAAAGAGTAGCTGACCCAGTGTATGGAGGAGGTTCTGGCCAAACTTGGGATGTGCACCCAGGGGAGCCTGTCCTGGTGGTGGCTATAGAGGCATTTGCCCACAGGGCAGCCCTCCTCACCTGGGTCACTGTACAGTGTTACAAGGGTAACACAGAAGTGAGAGCATGTCTAAGTCAAGGAACCCAAAGAGGGTGCTCATTTGGGCTGGTTTTGCTAAGCACCTTTCTGAGTCCCTTGGAGCTTGAGCAAAGTCTATATTTAGTTTGCTGTAAGGTCTGTTCCACTCTATCAATCAGAGAGTATAGGAATCAGTGGAGCTCCGCAGAGAGTACTGAGAGGGTCAGGGAGGATGACAGAATGTGATTTCCCAGCATTCTCTTTCTCCTGTGTGCTCAACATGTGCGCTCCAGTCACTCCACTCACAAGTGTATTCATGAAGCTGAAGCGTGCTCATCACAGCCCTGCTCAGGCAGCACTGTGTCTATTTACCACCGACAAATCATGTTGGTGGCACAGACGTATGTGGTAGACAGTGGTTAGCAGGTGCGTGCTGAGTGACTGAGTCCATGATTGTCCTTCCAAGGCTTTCCCAGAGTGACTTGGGATGCCAGCTTTCTATCCATCTCCAAGCTCAATCCACCAAGCCCCTCTCCCCAAGTGTTAGGCTACACGGGGATCCTCAGGAGAGAAAAGCTGATTACATCTGAAATTGATTTTAGGTTTTTGTTCCTTGCTCAGCCAAGATAAATGACAGTAATTGGAGCCAAACCAGCAGATGCTTTGAGACCACAGGGTGCAGTTAACTGGCTGCAGCCCCAGCCAAATTGCAGCCCTCCCATTCCTAGGCCACCAGGCTCCATGTAGTGCACACTGCTCCTTCAACGCCATGCTGCTGTGAGCCTCAACAAAGGTGGGTGGCTTAAGAACCCAGGATCTCAGCAAAGCTGTTTCAAAATTTGCAGTCCAGCACCACCAATCATGCAATAATTGTATTTCCTGTTGAGTTACTTCCTTAGACACTCAACATAGCTTGGAAAATAAAGTTTACCCCAAAGAAACATCATGACCAATACCTTGTAATTAAAATTGGGAGGATGCCCTTTGAGTGATCCTTGAGTTGTCTCACTCACCTGTCTGTGAGAGGACAGGATGATTCTATGTTTGAGCAAAAGGAGTCAGGTCCCTGGGGGAAGGAGCACATCTACTCCTGCTGGACATACTCTGAAAACTCACTGCACTAAAGAAAATTAAAGATGGCGAACAAGAAAAGCCGCCAGCCAGAGTGCCGCTGCAAAAAAGACAGATTTTAGAAGAAAGCGGAAGAAATAAGCAAGCAGACAAGCATACATCGGATGAGGGTCAGAAGGAGGGATACCTGAGACTACAAGAGACTCCCCGGGAGGAGGTTGCGGAGGAGAACTGGAAGGAGAAAACCCATGAGAAGCTTGGAGACCGGCGACAAGGGTAAGTGGAGCGGCTACCTTTCCCCTCCCTTGCATCTTGGACTGCTGGTGGGCTCCCGGGCGGTTGGAGAGGCCTGCTAACACCAGCCCAGAGACAGCTGCTGCCGGTGAGCCTCTTCTGGACATGGCACCAGGCTCCCAGCTCCCCCAGCACACCTCCCAGGCCACAGAATCAAGCCAATCGGCAGGAGCCATATTGCCTCATTCTCCCCTCCCGGTTCCCTACCCGCGGCTCCCGAGAGAGAAAATTTAGCCACCACGCGGAGGCATCTCAAGGGAATGGGACCTTTCCATTTGGGGCCCTACAGCAGACTGAGGGGTACTCAGACTGCGAGCTCCCTATCCGCCAGCCCTCCCAGGCGCTGCTGGCCCGCTGACTCAAGGAAAACAGGGCAGATCCCGAGGCTGAGAGACATTTGCCCAGCTTAGACACCCTATGGGTGACTTAGGACCGACACGCCACTTCCTGGCGGGGTCAGGGTTTGAATTCCGGGATCCAGGGATCAGACCTGCAGACCAGACCCGGTGCACCCAAGTCTTGCATTGCCCTGGGGCAGAGAAGGGACATTTGTGAAAGTGCCTACTTGGTGTGTGTGCCTGTGGGGGCGGATCAGTGTGCTTGAGGGGCAACTTTCCTTGCAGGGGAGGGCCGTGTCCCCAGCCCAGGCTGCTATCCTGGGCAGGGAACCTCGTGGCCTGCATCACAGCCAGGGGAGACCCGCTGGC
>CAUYRT010104488.1:0-30614 GCA_963574885.1 Lepilemur ruficaudatus | reverse complement strand
CTGCCTCAGCCTCCCGAGTAGCTGGGACTACAGGCATGCGCCACCATGCCCGGCTAATTTTTTCTATATATATTTAGTTGTCCAATTAATTTCTTTCTATTCTTAGTAGAGATGGGGTCTCGCTCTTGCTCAGTCTGGTCTCGAACTCCTGACCTTGAGCAATCCACCCACCTCGGCCTCCCAGAGTGCTAGGATTACAGGCGTGAGCCACGGCGCCCGGCTCAGGGTAAACTTTTTATAGACATAGTCAAGTTCTCTGAATCACTGTATCTCTGGGTTATATTTAAGTAAGCTCTTAAGTCCATTGAAAACTGTGGAAATGAAAAATAAAACTAAGGGTAAGTATATTAGTCTCCCCTGGCTGCCACAGGAAAATATCATAGACTAGGTGGCTGACACAGTTCTGGAGACTGGAAGTCCAAGAGCAAAGTGCCAGCAGGGTTGTTGTCTGGTAAGAGCTCTCGCTTTGGGTTGCAGACAGCTGCATTTTAGCTGTGTGCTTTTGCGACCTCTTCTTTGTATGCATGGGAATGGTATGGACTCTCTCGTGTCTCTTTTTTTTTTTTTTGAGACAGAGTCTTGCTCTGTTGCCTGGGCTAGAGTGCCATGGTATCAGCCTAGCTCATGGCAACCTCAAACTCCTAGGCTCAAGTAATCCTTCTGCCTCAGCTTCCCAAGTAGCTGGGACTATAGGCATGTACCACCATGCGCGGCTAATTTTTTTCTATATGTTTTTAGTTGTCCAGCTATTTCTTTCTATTTTTAGTAGAGACAGGGTCTCACTCTTGCTCAGGCTGGTCTTGGACTCCTGACCTTGAGCGATCCTCCAGCCTCGGCCTCCCAGAGTGCTAGGATTACAGACATGAGCCACCATGCCCGGCCTTGGTGTCTCTTCTTATAAGAACACTAATCCTACTGGATCAGGGCCCCCCACCCATATGACATATGACCTCATTTAACCTTAATTGCTGCCTCACAGGCCCCATGTCCAAATACAGCCACATTGGCAGTTAAGGCTTCAACACATGAATTTGGGGGGATGTAAACATTTACTCCATATTACCAGCCTTGTCAGACAAGTATCTTGTATGTTCTAGGCTCCATGCTTGGCAGTGGCAAAAAAGAGATGAATAAGACATAGTTCCTCCCCACCAGTTGACTGTAGAAAAATAATCCAAAAGAAAAAAAATCACCTGTAATTTCTCTACCCAGGTGTAGCTTACTTATGATATTTTAGGGGAATGGTCTTTCTTTTTTCCATGTAAAATATAAATATGTGTGTGCCTGTTGTATATGCATGCTTTGGTCAAATAAACATTAAGAGACAAAGGTTCTTTAACTTTCTGTTTTGGTGAAGAGTCTGGGGTAGATGAACCCTTGTTCCAAGAGGTAGAACAGAAAATATTGTGAAATTAGGTGTGTGTGTTTTTTTATCCTGCATGTAGTATTTCTGTTTTTATTTGAGGACGGGGAGAACCAAAAGAAATATGGGAACTAAACCTTTGAAAATATATAGGCCAAGTTTTAGTCCCATAATTTTCTATTTGTATATTTCAAAGTAATTACACCATTCAGCTTTTAAAAATGTCATCATTCTTTCTTTATAGACCACTCTATTTTACTTAAAATGTTAGCTGACTAGGTCATATTATAAACTTAAATTTTTATGCATATGTAATGTTAGTGAGCTTAAGTTTTATTTTCTGACGAGGATCTATGACACTGATTGTGCTTTAGCTGTCAGCCAAGTTGGATGTAGTCACCACTTACAGAGGTGAAAGGATCTAACCAGTACACGTGTTCAGATAGAATTAACTAGACCAAAAGAATAGATATATGGATGTGGCTAAGATTTTCTTCCAAAAGTTGTTTTGGAAATATGGTATATCATTTCTCTAAATATTAACATTGTAAAGAATTACTCAAAGATAAGGGACCTGAAATTTTTTTAATTATAGAAATTTGCTCTATAAAACACCTAAACAGCATCTAAACTTGAGATTTTTCAAGTTCTTTCCTTTCATAGTGGATACTAAAATTGGAAGAGAGAACAGAAAAAAAGAGATGGCAATTAAAAGGGAATAAATAATATGAGAAGCTTGAGTTAATAGAGAAATGTGGGAACAGGAATTTTTTAAAGGAAAAATTAGTTCAGAGATACCATATGTAGAAGAAAGTAAATAAGACTTGGAAAAATGTGAAAAGACAAGAAAGAATTACTTTAAGAATAAAATGTATAATAGGGAAAATACAAAATAAAAATTGTAACTGCTGTTTACTGAGCATTCATATACTATGGGCTAGGCACTGTGCCAAGTGTCCTCACATTTCATTCTCAGAACCATGGGGTAGGTTGCTGTGTCCCATGTTCTTGTGCAAAGAAAGGCCCAGCACTAACTGAGCAGTAAAGACGTGCTTCTGTAGCACGTCAGAGTGGAGCTTCCGCTTGGCTTTTTTCTCAGAAAGTTCTTATGTTTTCCAAGGATTCTTTTGTGTTATGTTTAATTTTTTTTCAATTATAAAGATGAGCAGGAGTAAAAGAGAGGAAATACAGATTTAACACTTAGTTCTGTTCTTCAGGTGACAAGGTTATCTTGGAATGAATCTAAATTATGACCATCACCCACAGGCCCTGTTACCTTTGTCTCCTTGCCCACCTGCCCCTGAAAGAAGTTTTTCAAAGAAGCCTTTCTCAATAAAGGATGGGTAAATCACCTTTCCTTACCACTCAGCAGAGTGATAAACAAGATGATATTCTAGCACTGTTGCTATTAACTCACAGATACCTCTATAATGTTTGTTTAAAGTTTTGAGTATCTTGTCAGGAAACCAAGGAATATCCTGTAATTATGTAATCAGTTATTTGTTTTCAAAAGTAATACTGTGACAGTGAAAACACTTTCAATTTTTAAAAATTAGACATAGGCTTTGGAAAAAGAAGAAAAATGAATTGTATCATTTTCTTTCCTGAACAAAGCATATTTAAATCATTGCAGCAAAGATATAAATAATTAAATTTCACAGGGAAGTTATTATCATTTCTTTAATCTCAATACGGTACATGGATTTTGGAAGTGGTTTTTCTAACCAAAATATCTTTCTTTTTTGGTAAACCATTTTTTTGTTTCTTTTCTGGAATATAGATAATTATGGCACTAGTAGAGTTTAAAGTTATGTTCTGAAATCTGAACTCTGATGATCATGAAAGAATTTCTGAGATTGACATTCTTTTGGTATATTCCTTTGTCCATGTTCCCTTTTTAGTCCATTGCAGATGTGAATAAATTTCCAAAATTCTACCTTGATTGTCTGGAATTTGGGCTTTAAATTATATTTTATATATGCTAAAGGAGCAGGTTTGGTTACTTACACTTTTTGTGAGGGCTACAAATTTTACCTTGATTTATTGTTGACTTATGTCTGCTGGAATTACGCGTCAGTGTAGAGAATTAAAAGGTAATGTTAAAACTCTCGTGTTCTCCTCTCCACCCATTTTCTTAAGGCTCCTGTTCCAAAGAGTGCACTTATTCCTGTAATTCCTATCACCAAATCGACAGGCTCCCGGTTCCGGAATAGTGTGGAAGGATTGAATCAGGAGATTGAAATAATAATTAAAGAGACTGGGGAAAAGGAAGAGCAGCTTATAGTAAGTAATCTTGTGTCTTAAAATCATCCTTACATGTGAACCCTTCTAACTATTAAAAAATTCACAGTTTCGTTTTGCATGTTTATTTAGGTTTCTTCCTTCTTGATAAGAGAGAATGAAAATGTATCCTTTTTGAAAAACTTTGACCTTGGCCAGTGAATGAAAAGTGTACGTTTCTGTGTCTCTCAAAGAGGCAACTGATCTGACTTAAATTTGGATCCTCGAACAGAAAATATTTTTTGTTTATCTGTTAAAAATCACTAGACAGGTGACATACTTCTCATTTGTTATAACTCCATTTAACAAAGTTTAGCTTACTGATTCTGGGGGGTATATTACATGACATTAAATACTTTCTAAGCATGAATCTACCTGTTCCTTGTTGTTTGATTGTCAGTTACTATTGGTTTTGGTTGACGTGCTGGGCTCTATCATCATAAAGTGTGGTTAGAAATGATCTTCTTGCTCTTTCTGCTTAACTATGATACTCCTGAGAATGGATCATATGTAAGAGACAGAAAAATTGTTTAGGCTTAAGAACCATGTCATGGTATATTTATCTAAGCTTCCATTCTTCAGCGAGGGAGGAATTAGGGAGTTTGATGCTTAAGTATTTTGTTAATGCTTAAGATCCTCTCCCTTAAGATAAAAAGTTGGTTTTGCTTAGGAAAAACAACTCCCCACACTGTCTCCTCTATTCTTCATGATGGGGTAAACTTTCCTTGATGTAATAAAGGTAAATGAATCAAAGGTGTACAGGAAGTTGGTTTCCCTGCTAAGTGAATCACACAAGCTTTCCTCTGAGTCTCTCCTTCATTTTCCCCCTGTAGTTAGCACTGCTGTGATTAACTTTCTCTCATTTAGGGAAATTTCTTTGAAAAAACCCTTCTTGGGAGAGTGGGTAGGGGCAGAAAGGTAACGGGGGCCAGGCATTAAGTATCACTAGTTCACTCGCTGGATAACCTTTTCTTCTAATACGGAACCTAGTGTTACACCTAGATTTCTCCTCTTTACTATGGCTCTCCTTTATAATTTTAAAAATAACATTTATGAGTCAGCTGTCTTTGGAAATAAATGAAAAAAAAATTAAAAGAAAAGTAACATTTAATACACGATAAGCAATTCAGCACAGTTCATTTATTCTACAAGCATTGGCTGCCTGCTTTGTGCCAGGCCCTAGAAATACAAAGTCTTCACCTAAGACCGTCAGTTGGGGGATTCAGATTAGACAGGGATTTCACTAACAAACAACACAAAGGGCTAGTAAGTAGGAAGAGATTTCTGATTTGTGAGTCTCTGGCACTGTAGGGGATGGTTGACATTGGGTGCATTATTGGTGACTTTCAAAATCAATGGTAAATATACATATGTTTAAAATTTTTTGAACAGCCACAAGATATTCCAGATGGCCATCGTGCTCCACCCCCGCTTGTACAGAGAAGTAGCAGCACACGCAGCATTGACACACAGACCCCTGGCGGGGCAGACAAGGGAAGCAACGACAGTAGCCGCTCTCAGTCTGTGTCTCCCACGTCATTCCTCACCATTTCCAACGAAGGTAGCGAGGAGAGCCCTTGTTCAGCTGATGACCTGCTTGTTGACCCCAGAGATAAAGGTGCAATGTTGGAGGAATTTGTTACTCGATGATAACTGAACACCACCTATTTTGTCATTTATTCTCTTCATTTTCTAGCAGACCACACACATTTGAGGCTACTGGGGTAATGTTTTCAAAACATAGGTTTAAGAAAATTGGAGTACAAAACAGTAGGTTTTACTGTGGTGCTCAGTTGATAGTCTAGTCAGGTGGGTTTATGGGCTTTTTTGTTTGTACTTACTTTTGCACTTGTTAATAACTTCCTTATTAGTGAGAAACTTTCTTTTTAGCATAAATGAGATGAACCTTTGTCCTGAGAAACCCTTTGTTCTCTGTCACCTTCCTAGTCATGATTTTATTACCGTAATACTTTTTAATTATATACAAAGCCTTCTAGTTACTGTTTTTTAGGATCTGTCTTTGTGATGTTTCCACCAAGGGTTATACTAATTTATATTGATGCAGGATGAGTGTTCAAAGCAAGCCTGATGTAAAAGTTGGAGAGTACTTGGGTACCTTAAAAATAACCTGGAGAGAGAAGCAGTTTAAATGTTAATTATAAATATTCTTACCTTTTAAAACAAATATCTTTTTATCTGTCTATATCAGGGCAATATGTTGTTAGCCTAATCCTAGTTATGTATTTGAAAGCCACATTATGACACTTATTTATACATTCTAAAACTCAGTTCAGTAGTCATTTCGTTAGAGCATAAATGCAGTATGTTGAATGTTCTAAAATCCTCTACTGTTATGACTGGCCATTACTATTAATCATCTAAATCACTGAAACCATAGCAAGTCCAGAAGATAGAAGATTCACTGAAGAAGTCGCTTTAAACTATGGACAGTTGTAAACTGTTGTTATTTGGACCTTTTCTTGCTAGCTTCTGATCAGATAAAACATAGCTATTAAAACCTGTCCCTTGATTTCTCATACTTTCTACTTTAAAATCAATAACATGTAGGGACTCCTTAAATAAACTCAACAAATTTTGTGTCTTGCTGCATTGATTTTAGGAAGCTGGTAGCTGGTTGGCTTCTATGAATTTCTTTTGTAAGAAAACAGGGCCCACGGTGCTACTGCCAGCAAGGAGTTTATAACTTAGTTGACACAGTCTGAAAATTTAGAACAGTTATGAAACAGATCAGAAATTTTAAGTTAATATAGTGTAAACTGAGCACATTAACACCAAACAGGAATGTCAAGAGTAAAGAAGTGTTCTCTGTGGTAGGGTTAATTTGGAAAGATTTCAGAAACCTTAAAGGAAGTTTTGGAAAATGAACAGAACTTACCCGTTTTAGGTAAGGGGATGTTCATAGGCAAAAGGAAAGGAAATGTTTGGCACACAGTGGCTGACTACCTGGAACAGAGATTGTGACCAGAGGAGCAGAGAAATCAAATTGAGAAATTCTGAAGGGCAGGCCAAGAGTTAATGATGAGCAAACATGAAGAACCATTTCAGATACTTGAACTGGGAAAAATGGAAGTGGCATTTGAGTGTATTTACTGTGGTATAGCATGTATGTACACTCAGTTCAGTACCAAGGATTAAGTAATATAGGCCTAGGCCATGATAATTATAAGTGGAAAAGAAATAAAAATCTCTTATATGTTTATGAATTTATTTAGTAAGCATTAATAATCTCCTTTCTACCAGGAACCATGTTTGATACTGGAGTGATGTTGATAAAGCACTATTCCTGCCCTTAAATAGTTCATGGCCAGGGGAGAGTGGTGCAAGAACAGTTGAACATAGTATAACTATGCTTTTATGTAGTAGTATTTCTTAGTAATCTAGTGTGTCATTTCTTGCAGAGAATGGGAACAACTCTCCTTTGCCTAAATATGCAACCTCACCAAAACCTAACAACAGTTACATGTTCAAAAGGGAACCTCCTGAGGGCTGTGAAAGGGTCAAAGTCTTTGAGGAATGCTCGTAAGTATTCTCCCCCCTAAAAAAAAATTTTATTACAAGAATTTTCAAATACACTGCAAGAATAGTATAGCGATCACCCATATATCTACCACGCAGATTATATAATTGCTAACATTTTGTAGTATTTGTTAACAGTAACCACAGTACTCCTACATAACCACAATACTATTATCATACCTAAGATAATACTTAATATCAATTGATACCCAGTTGTTATTCAGATTTGCTCAGTTGTCCCCAAAGTATCTTCTGGCTGTCATATTTGAACCTAAATCTGGTCAAGTTTCACACATTGAATTTAATAGTGTATTTATTTAGGATAGACCATGGATTTCACCCAGTGTGACTCCTTTTTTTAAGGATTAGATCCCCTTTTTGGTCCACTTTTGATCTCCAGTTCTTTAAACAATTTAAAAAAATAATTGGGCTGGATGTGGCAGTACATGCCTGTAGTCCCGGATACTGAGGAGACTGAGATGGGAGGATAGCTTGAGTCTAGAAGTTTGAGGCCAGCCTGGGCAGCATAGCATGACCCCATCTCTTGAAAAAAACTTTTTAAAATAATTAAATAATATTTCTTCTACCAAATACAGTAGATAATTCTATTACTTTATAGAATCAGATCACTGTGATGAAAATAATGTAAGAAGCAGAATTTTAAACTAACAGTAGTATCTGGGTGTCTGGTGCCTTTGGTATGTGATCTCCTGTACTAACACACTTTTGTTGGCTGGTACTCTGTCAGCTACTCCCTTTTTAAACTCACAATTTGCCAAGAAAGTATACAGCCTCATGTTTTCAGCAGCTATAGCTCCTTGCTTTACAAGTGATGACTATAGGGTTTGAGGTATGTATGAGATTCTGCAAATCAGGTCATAGAACATTGTTTGGGGTGCAATAATAATTAGCCCATACCGTGTCATCTCATTGTGGCTGCACCTTTTGGCCTTTTCTTACTGTGAAACCTGCAATGCAACATGGTGATTGTCCAGCCTCCTCCAGTTCACACAATTTGTCTTTTTCCTCTGTCATGAAGATTTTGCAGTGATTTGAAATATGGCATTCTTTTGTTTCTCTCATGTGCTCTCCTGTCAGTGCTTCCTTTAACCTAAATTCTGAATAATCTTGCCACACAAAGAACATTGTTTTTGAATCCCTTCAGCTTCTCAACTGGGAAACACCAGCTGTCAGTCTCGTATCTGCTTCTGTGACAGTAATTGAAAACTCTTGTTTTAGCAACTGCTTATTTTAGTTTTTCTTTTTTTTAAACCATGTCAGCCTTTAAATTTTAACTGGTGCTAGCTGAGAGTTTAAGCCAGTATTTCTGCAGATTTGTTCCCTGTACTCCCTGCATCATAATCACCTGAGGAATTTATTGAAACTGCCGATTCCCAGGTCCCATCCTAGGCTTAACGAATCAGTAAATATGGAGATAGGACCCAAGTTCTACATCTTTGACCAGTACCTTAGATGATTTTTATGTTCAATTTGAAAATACTGAATTATACCTTTTCATGAGAGTTCTTGAGAAACGGGTTCATTCTTTTAGCAGTTTGAAAATGTCATTCCACTACCTCCTGGGCTGTAAGATTTCTGTTGAGAAGTCTTGCCAGATGAGTTGGAGTTGCTTTAGATGTTATTTGCTGCTTTTCTCTTGCTGCTTTTAGGCTCCTCTCTTTGTCCTTGACCTTTTAGAGTTTGATTATATGTCTTGGGATAGTCTCATTCGGGTTGAATCCTTTTGGGTTTTCCGACCTTTCTGTACCTTTATCTTTCTCCAGTTTTGGAAAGTTTTCTATTATCATTTCTTTGAATAAGCTTTCTACCCATTGCTCTTGCTCATCTCCCTCTTGAACACCAATTATATCTTGTAGGCAGATTTCATTACTTTTCATTCTTTTTTCTCTTCTGTGTATTTTCAAATAGCCTGTCTTTGAGCTCACTGATTTCTTTCTTCTTATTGATCCATTCTGCTGTTGAGAGCCTCTAATGAATTTTTCAGTTCCACAAGTATATTTCTCAGTTCCAAGATTTGTTTTTTTTAAAAATTATTTCAATCTCTTTGTTAAATTTCTCTGATAAAGTTTTGAATTGGTTTTCTGTGTGATCTTGGAGATCACTGAGTTTCCTTAAAACTGCTGATTTGAATTCTTGGTCGGGGAACTCACATATCACCATCTCATTAGGATCAGTCACTGGTTCCTTACTTTTACCATTTGGGGAGGTCATGGTTCCTTGTGGATGTACATCTATTGTCTTCGCATTGAAGGGTTAGTTAGTTATTCCAGTCTTCTCTATCTGGCTTGTTTTGGTTTGTAGAAGATATATTTGCTTAGAGATTCTTTATTGCTAGGTTGCTGGCTCTTTTTGGCTCTAGGTAGCACCTTAAGCACAGGTTTGCCATGGCTCTAGTAAATGATTGGAGCACTGCCTGTACCAAAGGGGATATTGTAGCAGTGCAGGGGAAGGCTCACTAGGGGTTTGTGCCCAGGGGACCTGTGGAACACCTCCTACAGTGTGTTGCTACTTAACAACCACTCGGTGTCTCCTTTGGCTTAATTACAGAGCAAAGGTTCCAGGGCTGGAAATAGTTCTACCTCTCCACTTTGTCTCTGCCTATCCTCAGGGATATTTCTCCCTTCTGACACTCATGATGCTTCCTGTGGGTTAAGGCGGGGACAGGTCTCTTGCCAGGGAACCCAGGATGGTGGGGAAACTGGTTGTCTACCTCAATCTTACTTTTTCCAGTATAGAAACTAAAAATTTCTATAAATTGGGGGGAAATTTTCTGTATGCTTGGTGTGCTGGGCAGAATGGGGAAGAGGTGACATGCTGTAGATATGGAAGTCCTATTCTCTTACCGTGTGCTTGGAGTTGTTTTCATTTCTCTGTGGCCCTGGGAACTGTCTCTTCCTCATATTTGGGTTCTAGGATATTGCTGGTAACAATCTCAGCACTATATATTTGTTTTTGGTTTTCTGTGGTGGGAGAGGGAGGCCAGCTTTGCTTCTATGTTGCTGTTTTGGAACCAGAAAGCAGAAATGGGGTCAATCTATTTAAAGTAAAAATCAGTTGGTCCAAATGTACCTTTCTGGAGTTGAACACTTTGATTTACTCATTGGCAATTAGGATTTGCCTAAGTATAGAGAAATGGTTGATTGGCTCAAAAGCGATTTGAATTTTTCTTTTTGAAATGATTTTGAATATTTGTTATTAGGTTAGTGTCTTGTGGTACCGGCCTTACACTATTGCACTGGGAAAATTTCTCAGGACTTAGTATCTGAGCTATATACGACAACGTTGTTTGTATCTAAAGGACGTAGGAAAAAGACAGGCTGGTGTATATATGGATAAACACATCAAAGAAACGTAATATAAACCCTAACACATTACAGTGTTTTATGGCACATTGATCTGTTATTAGGCAAACCTATTATTTTTTTAGAAGTAAGGTTTATCATAAATTTCACTCATATAAAGGATGTGTAGTACACAAAAATCTATTAATATTTTAATTATGTTCCAAAGACAAATTATCAGTAGTAACCCAAGAGTGGATTTCTTAGAGGTAATTTTAACCTTCTATCGATAAAACAAGTTACTCAGAATCTAAAAAAATTAGTTTTGTTTTGCCCTAGCTATGTCAAAATTAGAGCAAAAACCACTGTACACACTAGCATTAAAGCAGCAAAGGTAGATCATGAGTTCTAATTTAAAATTTTAGATTGTTTAATCATTCTTTTAAGAATACCTTTCTCTGGCTGGGCATGGTGGCTCATGCCTGTAATCCTAGCACTCTGGGAGGCCAAAGCAGGAGGGTCACTCAAGGTCAGGAGTTCAAGACCAGCCTGAGCAAGAGTGAGATGCCATCTCTACTAAAAAAATAGAAATTAGCTGGACCACTAAAAAATATATATATATAAAACAAAAATCAGCTTAGCATGGTGGCACATGCCTGTAGTTCCAGCTACTCGGGAGGCTGAGGCAGGAGGATCGCTTAAACCTAGGAGTTTGAGATTGCTGTGAGCTAGGCTGACGCCACAGCACTCTAGCCTGGGCAACAGAGTGATACTCTGTATCAAAAAAAAAAAAAAAAAAGAATACCTTTCTAAGTCTTACTTTGGGTTTCAAGTACTAAATCGGGCCTGAACTGGGGTTTGGGATGAGGTGTAAGGGGTGATCTCTGGTTTCTAGAAATGGCTGTTTACCTGAACAAAAATAGGTAGAGTTGCTCACAGAAAGGGCAAAATCAGATATGCACTTGTGTCTCTATATTCTTTTTGATGTATACCATAGCACTTACTGTAGTAGCTATGCCATCTGTACTTAATTAACCTTTTTAATGAAGTTAAATTTGCTCTCCTGATCCCCAGCTAATGAACTCCTTGACTTTAGATTCCTAGATATTATGACTTCTTTGCAATATAGAGGTATTTTTTAGTTAAATCTATTTTAGGGCACAATCCTTTTGGAATAACTGCTTAAGGAAAAGTAAAAGTTAAAACCAGTTCTGAGATTTTTCTTCTTTGTATGGTTCTTAAGTTGAAAGAATGCTTTGAAGTAATGTTAATACTTGCAGCTTTGATCTGATCAGTTAGACAAGTTATTACTGTTTACATTATTTTGTGTGAGGTATGTCATAGTCTGTTTTCATGAAAGCAGCAAGGAAGTTAAATGGGTTTTAAATTTTTGTCATTAACCAAAAAAACAGTTCCAGAACAAGAGCTTTATCAAAGTCAAGAAATTTCTATGTATTTTAGAAATGTGAAGTTTCATTCTAGAGATCTATTACCAGCCACATGTCTTAAGCCATTTTTAACAAGATAACCTCAAACAAATAAATTAGTTACTTAAAAACCTAGGCCTTATTTGATTGGGGGTATTTAAATTAATTAGCCTTTTTCTCTATGAGGAATTTTTTATTCTATAAAAATGAAAGTTAATCTCTAGTAATTCTGTCTTCAAAGGAAAATCCAAGCATCATTTAACTATAGAAATATAACCTCAATCTCCTATCTTTTTCTAAGGAATTTAAAACCATACTCTCAAATGATAAAAATAGAGGAATGTCTATTGTTCTTATCAGTAATACATCCAGATATACTTGTGGCACTAAAAGTACTCAACCTATTGAGTTTTCATTATATTCAAGAAAGAATAGTGCACAAGTAAAAACATAATTTAAATGATCTACTTTTCCTTGTTCTTAAATTGTTACATTTGTCAAAGCTACCCATGGGTATTATTCACTATTGATCAGTAAAATACGTCCACTTAATCATTGTCTACCTGAAACACACATCTTTTTGGTGCCTACTCCCATGTCTGTTGTTCACTCATTCTTCAAAACCTAGCTCAGATGTTGCTGCCTGCCAAACTCCCCCTTTTCCTCCTGGCCACAGGTTATCCATCCCTTTATGCTACCTCTAAACTTTTAACACACCTTTGCTACCATATCTGCCAGTCTGTCTTGCAGAGTTCTTAACTTCTATGCTGTGGACAACTTTGGCAATCTGGTAAAACTTACGGATCCTTTTTCTGAATAAAGGAGACTAATTATGTTGAAATACAGTTCTGTCTCCAGCACCCTCCTCCTCTTCCTAAGAACTATAAATTCAGTCTGTCCCTTCCTCATTGATTGTTTCATCTTTGTGTCCTCAGAACCTCGTGCGTACTCAGCACACTTAGATTTTTATTGGACTGAATCATCATTGGGAGAAATGAGAATCAACCTGTCTTGATTTATTCAGGTTCTCCCACGTTAATTATGTTCTAATTTTGTGGCATTCCCATGTCATTTTAATAATTTTTAAATATTTTTAGTTTTCATGGAATGCCATTAACACCAATATCCTTTTCAATAATTTGGATTAATTTTCAGGAGGACCTGGAAGCAGAAGAATTTGGCTTTAATAAAAAACTCAAAAAGCAAAGGAGTTTTTATTTTGATGTTACATTCATGTTATATTGCTCAGAAAACCACAGTTAATTCAAACAACAGTTTTAATCAAAGACATTTTTAAGAGCACTTGAAGGGAAAACCATGCCTACTAAAGTTTAGTCATGCAATGGTAGGACTTACAAAAGATGGACATTGTATATCTTTAATTTCCTTGCCATCTCCCTTCAGAATAGTACAGATCTTGGATAAATCATGGTAGTGGAACACATTTTTGTCTTTAAACATCTAGTTTTTCTTTCACTTTAGGAAACTGGTTATTGCATTGGCTGTCTTAGGTCTTCATGGAAATGCAGTGGTCATCAGCCTGAGCCCCTTGCATGATAACAGGGCTTTCCAGGGAACTGAAAGCATCAATGATGAATGGGGTCCTGGCATTTTAAGATACATATTTGAATCATATGTTTAATAGCACTTTGGCCCTTGGCATTTGAAGCTTTCAACAGACATAGCTTGAGTTTTATATCACTTTTATGTATCTATAAGTTATCTATTTGTTTAAAAAATGAAAGAGCTTTTTTCTAGTGTTTAGTGACTTAAAAGTATTGAGTTGTCTGTTCTATGTCTAGGCCAAAACAACTTCACGAAATCCCAGCCTTTTACTGTCCTGACAAAAACAAGGTGAATTTCATTCCAAAAAGCGGCTCTGCTTTCTGCCTCGTCAGCATCCTCAAGCCACTCCTTCCCACCCCAGATCTTACCCTCAAGGGCTCTGGCCATAGCCTGACAGTCACCACTGGCATGACAACCACTCTACTACAGCCTATTGCTGTGGCCTCCCTGTCTACAAACACAGAGCAAGACCGAGTCTCTCGAGGAACAAGTACAGTCATGCCATCACCTTCTCTACTGCCACCACCAGAACCAATTGAGGAAGCTGAAGGGTAAGTCCCAGTGCTACGTGGCCATTGTTCTGGGAAATTGAGAACCTTCTTGGATCATTTGACTATGACGGCATCATATGCTCCCAGTTAGCTCTGATGTACTCCAGCTTTCCAGTGACGTGACAGTGAGGCTTCTGGAAGAACAGCCCCTCTGACAGCTCTGCCCTACTCTTGAAGGCCAACCCTCAGTGCTTAGCCTGCTTTTTCTTAAAGCACTGATTGAAACAAAAACGGTCGCGTTCTTTACTTTGGAAGGACAGTATCACATTGTTTTTTGCTTTCAAATTAGACTTATTTTAAAAAAAAAAAAAAAACAACACACAGAACCTGATTCTTGCAAACATAATTCCCGGAGACATGAATGATGCTGCAAGAACCATCTTTTATATGAAAATGACTATTTTATAATACCAGTGTTACATTTTCTGAAACATAGCAAACAGGATGTTCAAAAGATTCTTTGGTGGCCTCTGTTTTGTTTCTAGATGTGTGCTTTTCTTGGCTATTTTCAGCTTTGGGACCAAAGGGATTGTTGACATTTTTCCCAGCAATCTTAATCTCATGACTATGTTATTCTCCCAAACAAGGATTGATGGTAAATGCATTGAACAAGTATATATAAAAAGAGATAAAAAGCAATATTCGTACATTATGTGATTTATGTTTTTTGATGTCAAGTTTGTGCTTTGGGTGAAATATTTGTAAAAATGTTTTTTCTTCACTATTCCTGTGCACATTTCACCATATGGTCAGAAAATTATAGTCTGAAGACAAGTGCTTTAATATTTTCTCACCCATATTGGAACTTGTTTTAAGTCAGTGAGCCAAAAGGAAACTACCCAGTGTTGACTGCTAGGTAAGAGTAAGGAGTCCCTTTGGTTTTCTGTGAAATACATGTCGCACAATCTCCCTCCTTCACCACAGGTGTCATCCTACCGTTAATCATCACTGTATCATAGCCCCAAGAGATCCTAAAATGGCTGTGCATGGATTTCCTCCTTTGCTTTTGTGATGTTGTTGTCTTGTGGATTTGGTGGGGGTTAGTAGTTTGCCAGGAGTGTAATCCATTAATAGCGATCCGTGGCCACAGAATCTTACAACTGACATTTTCTTTATGGTGGTTGGCACTGAGATTTGTTGCCTACAGATTTTGCTGGTTTCCCCTCCAACATTCCAGTGGGGAAAAGAGACAAGAAGAGCTTTGGAGCATAAGCAACGGGTACCTTTGAAAACTTCTGGATTAGGGCTCATCGTAATACATACAAATCACTGCCAATGTCACATAATGATAGTATTCCATTTCTGGGTATACGGTAGTGAGATGAAGGAGCAGCCCTTTTTAAAAATGAGTTTCAGCAAACAGTGTTGATGAAAAAGCATCCTTTTCATGTTTTCATCTACTACCTTATGATGCAATAATTTACTGTTCTTATAAATATTATAGGCAGAAAAAAGTTTTTAAATCCTTATAAAAGGGACACAGTTTAGAAGGTTAATATGTCAGCTTGTCCAGACATATTCCATCAAGGAAAACCTAGGGGTAGCAATAAATCTTTTGAAAGGACTTCCTATACTCATGCACCTTTAAAACATCTAAGTAATTTAAAATAAGCCCTGTTACTTTTAAAATGGGGATATACTTAGGTAAATCAGATAAATTCAAACATTTGAATAAATCTGTCAGGTTTCAGTTGGTAAGATAGATGAATTTTGGTATTTTTTCCATCCAAAACTAATTTATACTCGGAGCTAGTACATTATGGCTTCTAAGTCAATAAAAGCTGAGTTATTTGGTGTCTAAATTTTCTGATTGAGAACGTTGATTCTTTGCCTTCTTTGTTATGCATTTTGAGTTTACCATTTCACCACATGCGTATTCGCCCTATCTGAGAGTAGAAGAAAAAGTAAAACTGAAATCAGGTGAGTTGCTGTAAATGGGGGAAGAGGTAGTTAAAAACTTTTTAAAAAATCCTCAGTTTTGTTACTTGAATCCAATTAAATCTGTGTTCTTTTCTTTGCCTTACACTCCTGTTCCTCTTCAGTCTCCATCCCCACTAGTCACAAGGGTATTTTACAACTAGAATGCCACTTGTAAACAAGTTTTCACTTTTATTCTGTTGTGTACATTTGTCTAATTCATATCTTTCTGTAGAGTTTCATATATCCTTAAAGTAACTTAAAATCAGAATGGAAGAACAAGTTTCAGATTTATTATTTACAGTCTTATAACTAGAACTTCTAGCCTAATATTTGGTTATAAGGCAAATGTGAATCTGCAGGTAAATGAATTGTATGGCTACCAGACATATACCTTGGGTTTGGGAGAAATAGAGCCTGAGATTTGGGGGGAAAAAATACAAGGTACAAAACAACTCTAACTGCCAGTGCCAAAGGGCTACTTTTTAAGCATATAAGCTTTATCACAGTCTTTGAAAAAAAGTAACCATACATCAATTCAACTGTTTTATTTAATCTTTAATTAAATAAGGCAGTTGATTTTCTTAAATGGGTCTCCAGCTTACCAGTGAAATGTGACACTCAATAGAATGCATAATGTTGTTTTCTAAAATTACACTCTATAATCTGTAGTAAACTGTACAGAAGGTAAATAGAATAACTTCAATGGAAATATAATTTAATTTTTTTTAATTTTAAATAAATTTACTTCCATCAAATAAAAAACAAAGAAATGGGTGGCATGTATCTTCCAACAGAAGTAGCTATTCCCTGGTTATTCACTTCGTCAATCTTTGTGTTGTTTTTTTTTATCCTTGAACAGTTTCTTCCTTGTGATGATAAAACATGTAAATTGACTGTTTCTGATCATGAGTAAGTCTTATTTGTCATGGCTTTTGTGAACAATTATGTTTTTTAAAATACTGGTTTTGCCTCTTTGGTTAAATATGGTGAGCATGAATGCCAAAATTATTTTTGAACTAGATTATTCAATTTGTTTGAAATGTTTCTTATACTTATGACCACAGTCCAGATCAGTCTTATTAGAAGGTGCTCTTGCTAACTGTGGAATATATGACAACATGAAAGCCTTTTCCCCCCCATTTTAATGGTTGGCTTTCACTGGAAAAAGGTATAAAAAATGGCAGAATTTATAACCTTCTTTATGTCTGAGATTAGGACTGGATTTTCAAGATTTTAAAAGAAAAATCGTCACTACTAAATCTATTCTAAACTCAAGATTCATTTCTTAATGCTTGGAATTTTGATGTTTCAAAATCGGAGGAGTGGAAGTGCTGCACTTACAAAATGAAGCTGAGAATACTTACCTTTGTCTTTGCACTTTAAGTTTTACTCTGCCTAAATTAATGATAAGCAGAGCAGCCCTAAACAATATTTTGTTTATACAATCCTGTTGAAGAATATAATTTGCTTTTTAAAAACTCTTCATCTTTCATCTCTGTTGAAGTTGTATAAATCTTTTTAAAACACAATTTTTTAAAAAATTTGTCTTTCTAACAGTTCTCCCAAAAAACAGTATTTCTAATGGTGATAGATATTGTTACTATGTACTTATGTACTCCCTGTACCTGAACACTTGTTGCTGCCTCACAAGAAAATCGAACTTTTATGTTTAAAATAAAGTCTGTTCTTCTTGAGCATTTTTCTGTGAATTTTTATGAGTATGTCTCAAATTCATATTATATTTCTTTTCAGACATTTCTAGCCTGAAACAACCTATAAATGGTGTGTTCTTTTTCACAAATTGATAGCAAAATGTGTTTGTGTTCACAGCAGGTTCCTTGCTACTCCCTACTTGCTGTAGTACTGAAAGTACCTGATATGTGTGCTTAGCACAAAGCTAAGCAAACATTAAAATATAAGCAGCACACTGAACGAAAAGTGTGTATTATTAATTCAGTACTTAACAGAGATGATTTAGCCGGGGTATCCTCTTAATTTCATTCTAAAGTTCGTAAAAGTTGGGTTTTTTTCCCTTTTGTTTTTGCTAAGTCAGCCATTTTCTTCCTTTGTGACAGTGGTTTATATATGCAAGGCAGTTGTTTAGCCAGAGGAGTTCAGTCTATCCACCCAACAGGGTTGGTCAGAGGCTGCGCTGTAATCTCTTAGAAAGCAGGGACACATTTTAAGTGATTACTGTGTTAAAATTTTTAAAAAATTATTTCTGAAGGCAAAAGTTAATCAGAGTTTGGGTTAACTTTAATATTTACATTATAATTTAACATCACATCAAATGTAAAGAGAATCTCTAAAATTGGCTCTGTCAGCGTTTTCCTTCTACCTTTAAAGAGGGTGAGAGCAGCAAATGTGTGACATACGGTACTTGTAGTATCCTCTTCATAGCAGTTACCTGCTAATGTATATCAAATGTCAGGTTTTTTCCTTGCTGAGATTGTGCTTTTAAAGTGTCTTTTAAAAACCTCTGGTAGAACATAGTATGGTAATACCAAGAGCCTTTGTATCTCTTTGGTTCAATGTTTTTCAAACTGGGTGTTGAGTCAACCAATGAGTCCAATTAAATGAGTCCAACCAATGTTTTAGAAAATGTAGCAGAATAGAAAACACAAGTATGTTTATACATAAGGAGAGTATTTTTTGTGTATAAAACTTTTGTTAGAGAAATCCAATCTACATCCTAAGTTGTGATGTAAAAAGTATTTCTTACTGAGGGCTGTAATCAGCCTGAAGGGAGCGGCACGGTGGCTCACACCTGTAATCCTAGCACTCTGGGAGGCCGAGGTAGGAGGATTGCTTGAGCTCAGGAGTTCAAGACCGGCCTGAGCAAGAGCGAGACCCTGTCTATATTAAAAATAAAAAAATTAGCTAGGCAGGTATCGTGGTATGCGCCTGTAGTCCCAGCTACTCGGGAGGTTGAGGCAGGAGGATCACTTGAACCCAGGAGTTTGAATTTGCCATGAGCTATGATGACACCACTGTACTCTAGCCTGGGGAAGAGAATGAGACCCTGCCTCCCCCCCCCAAAAAAAAGGTGTTGGTATCATTGCTGATTATGTGTCATTGGGCCATTGCCTTGTTTGTTCTCCTTTGTGGTCCTCTTCTTTGCTACAACTGCTGGCAGCTTGGTTTAGAGGGCCAAAAGAAAGGAAGCTAGTTAGTTCCTGACCAAGGAAGTTAGTGACATAAATTTTCAAGCTCTGGTTTTTAATGTTGCTGTAGCTGCAGAAATAAAAGAGAAGTATTTTCTTTAATTTGGGGAGCACATCTTTTAGAGAGGCAGAATCTTCAGTCATGTTTTTGGTAAATATTTTATTAACCTTTTATGGGGGGATAGCGGGAGCCCTGGCTTTGCTGCTCAGGCTAAAGTGCAGTGGTGTCATCATAGCTCACTGCAACTTCACACTGCTGGGCTCAAGCGATCCCTCCCGCCTCAGCCTCCCGAGTAGCTGGGACTAAAGGTACACACCAAGATGCCTGCTCAGCTAATTTTTGTATTTTTTGTAGAGACAGGGTCTCACTGTTGCTCAGGCTGGTCTCAAACTCCTGAGCTCAAGCAGTCCTCCCACCTTGGCCTCCCAAAATGCTAGGATTCTAGGTATGAGCCAAGATGCCTGGCCTAACCTTTTTGAGGGAGACTTACAAAGGTGGCCTTTTAAATCTTGATAACTTGGTATGTCTGTTACAGAGAGAAGACAATAAAATGAAACCACCTGAATCAAAATTCAGATGGTGCGCTAGAAGGCACTACAGAAAAGCTTACTATACTCACAAGTCCTATTTAGTCACTGAGTTTGGAGGGGGGGTTACATGGGAGGGGTCTAGAGAGGAGTAGAGGAGGTAGAGAGCACTAAGACTCATGGGCAAGTGCCTTGGGGCAGGGTGAAGTACACAAGAAAGGTGCCTTTGTTACTGGTCATGGTCAGGGGAGGATAGGAAGGAACTTCTGGCAGGGGCCACTGGTTTCACACTGGTGCACATGGTTGCCTGGGCTGGGTGCTCACACCCTGTTTGTGGGGATGTTGAAGCAAACAGGAAGTTTAAAAATGTACAATACAAATGTAAAAACATACATTACAAGATCTTGCCTATTAACACCGATTAGACCTTTATCTCCTTTTTGCATTTACCCCTTGGCAAATGAACGGTTTGTTTACTCCATTGAGTGAAAAATCGTGTCTTGACTTTAAATGCCAAAGACAGTTTTTGATTGAACTCTGTAGTCTTCTTTTAAATGGTACATAAAAGATGGAAGAAGGTATTTTATGTGTGGCTTCTGGATGTGACCCATCCTAACCAATCATTTTTCTTCCCATCCTGTTCCATAGGTTTTTTTTGCCGTATTTAAACACCTTACTGTTGTATGAAATGTATTCCTTGCAGTACTACTGAATTAATATTTTAAAGTTTGTATTTCCTTCCTAATTTCTATATCCCAAGATTCTGGGGCTGCTTGAAGGTAGAGAAATGCAGGGCCCTGATACCACCATGGAAGACAGAAATAACTGGATCAATTTTGACTCTTTTTTTTCTTTCCTGCCTTGAACAAATCAAGTTAAGTACGATGGCCTATATTTCATTGGTTATTGTTTCTAGGGTCAGAATTATGACATTTGTTTGTATTTGTTACTGAAAGTATTTATATAAAGAACAGACATTGTTATTTCCCATATCTTACATAGTCCCCTTTGTATGAAGTAAATTAGAAAGAATCAGTCTCACAAAGGTATTAATTGCCCCAGTTTTATTTTCATTCTGAGGTATCCTTATCAATTCAATCTACTTTCCTACTACTATGGTCTTGAGATAAAACCCAAGTTTTTGAATAAGGAACAATAATTGGATTAGCATTGAACACTTTAGGAAACAAACTTTTTTGTTTTATGCCATCTCAAAATCTTTATTAAAAGAGGGTCAGAAAAATAGAGTACATTTAAACTTCCTTTGTTCTAATGCTGTAAGACCTCTACATTTCTAAATGGTCTATAAGGATAGTTATATGAAATATCCATAGTTGAAATAGTTTTTTTAAATGTGCAAATACTAAATAAAACCTATTTTGCAGAAATACAGTTCTTTTCCTAATCATATCAGAGCTATGTTCTACAATTAATGAAAAATTTCAAAAAATACAAAGTTACACAGATCTGATCTTATTGTGCCCTGGTATTTCTGACTCTCCTGTAGAGTGGCTGTAGAAACAGTAGGCAAATTTTAGTTCCTCTGGAGCTTTTTTAAACTTAAATGCATTCTTACTCAGTATAAAATAAAGTAAAAGTGTTTCCCCCTATTTAACATAAAACATCTATTTTGAAAGAATTGTTCTCATCTACCCTTGGTTAAGATAATGAATTTACTTCTTATTGAACAGATGGTTTATACTGAGACAAAGAGCAGCAGGGCTTTCTGTCCTGTGCTTTCATCCTTTACTGAATTTGTGCTTGGTTTCCTATATTAGCAATGTTGGTTTAATAGAGCAAAATTTCTCTTTCTGACTACAAAAATTTTAATGATTGACCCTCAAATAACTAATGTTGAGGAAATATGAATGGTTACCTTTACTTTAATAATGGTTACATGCTCTTCAAAAATAGAGTTGTTAGACTTGTTGAAATTATAACTAGACTTGGTAAGGCAGTTAATATTGCTTCTGGGTTAAATGGGAAACTGTTAATATATACTCTGTTGAAAGAGAACTGTCACAGAAACTAAGAACTGAATAATAAAAATACCGTGTATATCTCAATTTGGGGAGAACTTTTGCTCTTGGAAAATTGAGGATATTATCCTTTCACGTTTATAGTCTGGGATTCAGGCTTCTGGTTCTCCTGCTTATTGAAGCATCTTTGTTTATACTAGATAACAAGGACTGCTTTGTATCCATGTGAGGGAGATACAGAAATATCTTGGAACTAATGCATTAGGCAGCCATTGCAAAGGAAAATGGCACAAACTCAAGCCATAAAGTTAGCATTTATTGAGGTACTCAAAAGTTGAGAGCACCAGAGCCACCATGGGTATAGATTTTAAATTGTGGTCCAGAATCATAATTTTGGTGATTGAATCTTGGCAAAACAATGATAGTATTGCATTCTGGAAAATTTCACTGAATACAAAGGAAGAGTTAAAAAATGCTTCCTTAAATCATTGACATCAGTTATATATTCCGCCACAACTAAAATTATTTTTAAAAATGCTTCTGAAGATAAATAACAGTTCACTGAAATCAAATAAATATGAATAATATTGTGAAAAGATTTTAAGGAAAGACTTCATAACCTTTTCCTGAGTCCATGTTTCTGACCCTCAGGTAAGGTCTTTCCAGCCTATGAAGTACTTAGCCGTTGTAATGGTTTTCTGGAGAGCTTGTGGGCAGTTAATATTGTACTTAGGCCAGACTGGTGTGGATGAGAGGTGGGCTGCATTTTACCTACTCTGAGTCCATTCCTTCAAAATGTTTTCTACATACAGTGACTTGGACATTACAAGCAAATCTCTTCTAAATAAGCCTGTTTAGAACTAAGAGCATATGAAAACTGTGAACAACTTAGTTAAAATGTTTTCTTACAGAAATGTAATGGACTGGATGACAACAATAAAACACTTAGAAAATTGCCTCAAAATTAAAGGGTAAGCAAGAAAAAAGGACAGAAAATTGAATGATTGATGACTGTGTACAGTAGCTGTGCTTTCATCAGCTTACACTAACTTCCATTAAATAGTCTTCCTTCCCAAAACTTAGGTTCTAAACCCTCTAAGGATAACAGTTTTGCTTAGTAATCAAATAGAGCCTTAGATGATGTCAGCCACAGAAGTGGAAAATAAAACACTCCCTTACTGATCACTTAGAGCTTTCAGTATCTGCCAGAAAGTATTCTGGGTTAAATCATGTTATGAAATATGAGGTAAGTATGTAAATATGTATAAGAGTAAGGTGGTTAAAATTGTCTCCCTCATAGGTAGTTTCAGGAATACTATTGCCAGTTGCTTAGGGAATGTTTTCCCCTTGTTTTCAGGAAGAATATAAATACTGCGTATTACTGTAGCAGTGTGTGAAAAAAACAGGCCTGTGGACACTGACACAATGACTTGAATATTTCTAGGTATTCTGTGGTTTATGAGATGGGAAGATGGATTTTTCTATTTCTACAGAGGATGGGCTTAGCAAATTAATCATCCTGCTACTTCCCCCATGAAAATTTAGTAATGGAATTGGGGGGTGTCCATGATTCTGGATGAATGAAAGATAACATTACATTTTAGCCTCCAAATGGAGAAAAACAAGTACCAACTTTCTCTGTGATTTCATTAAAGCAAATTGAGTTCTCAAATCTTATTATGATTTTCTAATCAAACACAAAGCTGGTCTGGGTCTAATGCTGTTTTCCACAACAGAAAACCCCCCCACCCCTGTTGTATTTAAAAAGCAACCTCAAACCACAACCCAATTTACATTCTGTCTTTTATCCACATAAAGAATTCTCACAGCCAGCAAGGCCACTTAAACATAAAAATAAGCTTTCCAAATAGTCCAGCTCCTCATTGACAGAATTATTCCTGTTATTTTGACATAAATTTTGGAATGTAAATATCACAGACTTAGTAGTTTCTAATATTTTCCACATAGCATTAACAACTGCAAATCCAAGATATTAAAGATGTACTTAATCTATTCAAATGTGGTCCTTACCATCTGTCTAAAGTTGACTGACAGGTGATATGTTCACAAACACCATGCTTTTGTGTGTAGGTTACAATATAAACTCCTTTCCACAAAGGCAATATGTTGCAGGATTGATGTCTCAAGGCCACTGAAGTGACATTATAACTTGAGTCAAGCATTAAGAAGTTCATCATCTGAGTGTCCGATAGCATCTGGGTTTGAAAGAGGATCCAAGTCTGCAAATAGATTGAACCAGGCTGACAT
Source organism: Lepilemur ruficaudatus (assembly GCA_963574885.1). Classification (NCBI taxonomy): domain Eukaryota; kingdom Metazoa; phylum Chordata; class Mammalia; order Primates; family Lepilemuridae; genus Lepilemur; species Lepilemur ruficaudatus. The sequence goes on along the minus strand of CAUYRT010104488.1, from coordinate 6,729 downwards.
GTCTTGACTACCATTGTTGGGAGCTATTAAAAAAGAAAAAACACATGAAAGAGTTTCAGCTTTTTGAAATCATATTTTTGTACAGCGTTTATGCTTTTGAAGTAGATGCTTCTTTTGAATAAAAAAGATAACTGACAATAAACTATCAAGTATATCCCCTTAAGGATAATTTTGAAACACTAATGCAGACAGATACCTTGTACTTTACTGAGGCTCCTATATTTAAGTAATTGTATGCTGCTCTGAGAAAGAATATAGTCTCATAGAAACATTTAAGATAATTGATAGCTAGAAGGCTCTCAGATAAGGTTTAAAATTTAAAGTAATCTTCGTTCCTATGAAATAAAAGATGACATTTGTAAACTTAATTCTTAAAATCTATGTGTTTATTATAAAAGTATTACAAAAATATTAGACAAAAGGAAAAAAAATCCCCCTAATCCTACCATATTAATACACCCAACAGTTGTCATTTTGGTTTATAGTAGTTTTCTTTTTCTTTTCCATGTGTACTTTTAAATTTTTTGATATCCACAACATTTTATAATGTGTATTGTGTCTCAGACACACTTCTTGTTAATAAAATCCCTCACATCTCCTTATGGAGACTGGAAAACTTGCTATCTCAATAGTCTACAAGTTGCACTGTGGCAGATACTCAGAGGTATACAGGGTGAGGGCTAGGACTAGTAAAGAATGCACAGTGACACAGACAGTGGGTCATCTCAGAAAGCTAGGCCCTCGAAGGCCAAGGGGTCCAGAAAGCAGGGTTGAGACCCAGAGGATAATCTAAGAACTGGATGTGGAAGGCAGTCCCACTCATGATTAACACCATAGAACAGAGGGATGGGGTTTGAGTTGTGAAGATGCTAAGCTTCAAGGATCAGGGAAAGAGTGAAAGCTTCACTCACTTTGTGTCCAGTTCTGTTTCTGGGTACCCTGAGGTAGTATCAATAATACCCACACAAGTTCTGGCTTTGAGTCCTGAGTGTACTACCTACTAAGGAGTAATATTGGGCAAGTCATTTAATTAACCTAAGGAACTCTTTCCTCATCTGTAAAGTAATGACCATATGGTTCATCATTAAATCAAGATACTTGAGAATAAATGGGGCCATTAATTATGCTGGAAAAATAGGTGTCAACCAGGACAGGTGGTCACTACAGTAATACCTGACCTCTCATGCAGCTGTTGAGAGGTTCTAATGAGTATGTAAATTTTGTACAGTATTATGCAAATGTAGGATAGTTCTACATTCATCAGTCACAATTGAAAATGAAGGTCTCTTAAATTTTTTTATGGGGCCTCCTCTTATGTATGCTATTACTGCCTCCAGAGAGTCTTACAGAATAGCAAATAGAAATTGAATTATATAATTTATATAGAGAAAAAAAACCCAAATAAGTATAATTAATTTTCATAAGGTAGTACTAACAAATCCAACTCAAGGAATACTCTACAAAATAAATGACCTGTATACTACAAAAAAGTCAAGGTCATGAAAGACAAAGATTGAGAGAGTGTTAAAGATTAAAAGAAACTGTGAAAAGACGTGACAAATAAATGCAATGTATGATCCTGGATTGGATCCTAGACTAGGAGAAACCAAAACAAAACCTTTTTCTCTTTAGAGACAGTAAGATAAACGAAAAATCTGAATAAGATCTATAGATTACTATAGATAATGATACTATGGCAATGTTAATTTCCTGATTTTGATCATTGTATTGTGATTATTCAAAAGAATGTCCTTGGTTTCAGGAAATAGATAATATTTAGTGGCAAAGGAGCATTATGTCTGCTACTTAAAATATTTCACAAGAAATTTACACATAAATGCAGAGAGAAAAAATAAAACATGGTCATATTTTAGAGAATGGTGGTTACCAAACATGGTAACATTTTGAGACACCTAAGTGAAGAACATATGGGAATACTTTGTATTACTTTTGTAGTCTTTCTATAAATCTGAAATTATTTCAAAATTTAAAAATATTGCTATCATATGGATTCAGAAGTCAGCCTGAAAGGGCTTCTGTTGGCCCAACACATGAGCAGCTGGAGCACCAAAATGATTTAGTACAGTGATGATTATAAACCATTGAAAACATATGAATTTACACCGATAATAGGGAAGAAGAGAAGTCTCTTCTTTATAGCAGAGTATTGAGGGCCAGTAGAAGGGTGTTTAAAAAATGTGATTAGTGGATAAACAGATAACCAAATATGGTATATTCATTCAATAGAATATTATTCAGCCTTAAAAAGGAGGAAATCCTGTCATATGCCACAGGATGAACCTTGAGAACAGTACACTAAATGAAATAAGCCAGTTACAAAAAAAAAAATACTGCATTATTCCTCTTGTATGAGGTATCTAAATTAACCAAACTCATAGAAACAGAAAATAAGGCCAGGCATAGTGGCTCATGTCTGTAATCCCAGCATTTTGGGAGGCTGAAGCGGGAGGATTGCTTGAAGCTAGGAGTTCTAGACTAGCCTGGTGAGACCCCCATCTCTGTGAAAAAAATGAGAAAAATTGGCTGGGAGTGTAGTCTCAGCTACTTGGGAGTCTGAAGTAGGAGGATCCCTTGTGCCCAGAGTTTCAGGTTACAGTGTGCTATGATTGGGCTACTGCACTCTAGTCTGGGCGACAGAGTAAGACCCTGTCTCAAAAAAAAAAACAAAAACAAAAATGCAGAATGATGGTTAGCAGGGGCTGAGAAGAAGAGTAAAGGAGTTGTTTAACAGATACAGAGTTTTGGGTTTATAAGATGATAAAGTTCTGAAGCTCTGTTTCACAGCAATGTGAACAAATTTAACACTACTGAACTGTACACTTAATAATGATTAACATGGTTAACCAACTTAACTGCCTGAATGCATTCTTTGTCAATAGGTATCCTGTAATCAAAACACATCTTCTATCTTCAATGGTATATCAATTATCAACAAACTTTAACACAAAGTAATGAAAGATTATAGTACAGAATTTGGTATACTATGACAAGCTCACAATTTCTATTCAGTGCTCCATGGTGAGGGATAGCCAGGTATAGCTTTCATTTTAATAACTCATTAACAAAATATTTTTCTAGACAACATGAGGTTAAGACTATAAAGTGATCCTTTTCTAAATTTATCTGAATTTAACTGATTCTTTATGCAATGGCAAAGAATATAAAGAACTTACATCTCGTTAATTTCTTTTGACTCTGTGAAGGCACTGGCTGGTTATCAGTATGTGACAGAGGAAGCTCTGATCCTTCTTGGGAGATCCAGCCTGTGGGAAGGGAAGTAAGAATTATTCATTGTTAATGAAGTAGGAAGTATCATCAGGAGAAACAAGAACAGGTAAAAATATCTAAGTCCTTTAGTCTTTGTGCCAGAGTAAGATTCTACAGTAAGAGGTATAAAACACTGAAAATTTATCCACAGTTATATACTTTATTCAATCATCTAAATTTAGTTCCAGGTAAAGTCAGACTTCCTTAAATTTTTCAAAGTGGTTTTGAAATAGATACATAGGGTTTTGTTTTGGTTTTTTGCACATTGAAAAGGTATGGAAAGAGAAGTTCTAAGGAATCAGGAAGAGAGGGACTAGGCCTGAGAATTAGAATGTTGAAACCTGTAAATATATGTATACCCTTGGATTGAGTGATCCCATTCCTAGCAATTATCTTAAGGAAATAATGTCATTGAAGGAAAAAGTACATGCATGATTATGTTTATTGCAGCATTATCTGTAATAATGAACAAGGAGGAACAGTAAGGAAGGAATTAAGTAGATTATGATATATAAAGTGATAATACTATGTAATTTTAAAGTGTCATTACTATGGGAACATGAGGAAATGTTTGCTACAACATGAAAAATGATTTATGCTATAATTAAGACACAACTAGAAAGGAACTTACATTATCCTGCCTAATCCCTTCCTTGTATAGAAGTGATCATTTGAGGCCCAAGTTAGATGTGGCTCCTAGAACAGATCTTTTAACTCTCATGGAAGCTCCCTTTCCTGGTTTACATCACAGAAGAAAAATGGACATAGAGGAAAGGCTGGTGAAGGAAGGAGTTGTGTATGAAGAGGTAGGAGACCGGATTTTGGTCACCTCTTAAATGTTTAAATTGTTTGGTGACCTGGAGCAAGTTACTCAAACACTGTAGGTTTCAACTGTCTCAGCTATGAAATGGAAATATCCTGTGTGTCTGCAGGCAAGGATCACACCAAATATTTTGAGTGGTGAAAAAAATATTATGGACATTGCATTGCCAGAAACTAAGAGAAAAATCCAGTGCTCCTAGAGATGTGGCAAGTTATGGAGAAAGAGGAGTAGGAGTTCCTAGTAGAGAATGAATCTGTAAATCTTTGTAACAACTACTGGACCATTGATATGCCATGCAAGAATAAATATTTTCCAAAATTTTACTATAGAAAAATACCTGAATTATCCTAGATAGAGTGCCTCTTTATCAAATAATACTTTTAAGCTATTCAGTAAGTTCTTACTGAGTTATTATTTAACTGATATTTATTTTACTTATTGAGCTAACTTTATGCTGCTGTCATAGAAAGCCCAAAGATAACTCACCCCATATACCATGTCCTTGGGATGCTTGTTGATAATGAACATAAGTATTTTAATACAAGTATAATGCATTAAGACACTGCTAGGTGCCATGATTTTAACCTTTTTCAGAGGTTAAAATCTCTTAGGGGATGAGAGACAGGGATATAAGGCAAGATAAACAATGATTACAGCCATGAAAACAGGTAAAGTACTATGGGCGACCAGAAAAGGGAGAAACCACTTCCATTTGGCAGTACTGAGGAAGCTGCAAGGATTGGCAGTTACGGAGAAAACACTGGACTGGGAATCTAATACTCAAGCTCAAGCCCAAACTCCATTACTGAACATCATAAGCAAAAAAGGCAACACAAGCAAAAATGCCTCAGAGGGATCTAGAAGTACTTGATAGGGTTACAGAAAATGGTGTAAGTATTTTGAAATGAGGTAGGAGATAAGGATAGAAGGCAGGAAGAGGCAGGTTTTATCCTGGAGACCATGGTCCTTCATTTTTAAAAAATGTAAGCATGGTTACTGACATCAGAATCTGCTTCTTGGAGCGTGACCTCTGGAGGGAGTGTGGAGGATGAATTGGAGTTGGAGACCTGTTAGGAACTCTCTTGCAGCAACCCAGGAAATGAAACGTGGCTCTAAATAGCTTTGGCAGTAAAGGCAGAGAAGAGGAGTGGGAAATTTGAGACATGTTTCAGACACAGAACTGACAGGACTGTTTCATATGTGATGTGGGGAATAAAATGACTCCCAAGGTACAGAGTTGGACAGCAGGTGAGTACAGTCTTGACATTAACAAAACAGGTGAGTCTTTCTTCAGGAATACCCTCACCCCCGGTTTTCTCCCACGGTCCTCCACTCCTGCTGCCTTGCCCAGAAGGCCACCTTGGAACCAGCCTCCAGAGCTCTTGTCAACACTGAACCCACATGATGAGAATACACTGGGTTTTGCTTAATGGAAGAAACAGTATCACCTGCCCTAGGTAAAAGTAATTAGTAGGTCAGGTATTTTAAACCAGACACCTGGGAAAGTAAAAAAGACAAAAAATGTGGGGTTTCATAGAGATGGCAGGGAAGCAGCTCTTGTTTCAGCCTTGTTGACAGATTACATTCATGATTATATTTGATACTTTTCCAATTGATTATATGTCTACAGATTTTATCTAGTAGTACTGAAGTTAAAGTTGATCTCCTTGTTGATTCTAGCATCAACAAGCACATAGTTTTGCCTCACAAAGATTAAATAAGGCACATGTGTCCAAATGTTTCAAAGACACTTACTGTTGAAAGCTCCAGCAGCATGAAGGCCAAGGTCAAAGAGTTGTGAAGGAAGGAATCGAGAGGAATGAGCAAGAGGCTCAGACCCCACAGAAGGCTCCTGGGACGTGAAACTGGCAATGGGGCTCCCAAAAGCAGTCTGGCATTCTTGGGTAAATTCACCAGTACTTGAAGAACCAGGACTTAGGAGGCTGTTCAGAAATGAGAATTCCTTCTCAAAATCTTCTCCTTCCAATGAATCTACAGGTAGATCTTTTGCAGCTGTTGAGTGCAAATGAAAACAGGCTTTTTTCTTTTTGAGGAAGTGAGAGTAAGACATAGGACAAATCAAATTTGTTTCATTGTTCTCATACTGTTATTGATATTTTTAATGAACAACTAGATTGGAAGTTTATGTGAAAATTATTTCTAATTAGGCAGGATTAGATTAAAAATGGCCACTTTTCACAATGAAGATATAACAGTTATAAATATCTATATATGAAATACTTAAAGTACCACCTATTTAAGATAGAAACTATAGGAGATGCAAGAAGAAATAGAAAAAAATTAATAGGAGACTTTACCACTCTGAGTAAAAACTAGGCCAAGAAGCCGGGCGCGGTGGCTCACACCTGTAATCCTAGCACTCTGGGAGGCCAAGGCAGGCGGATTGCTCAAGGTCAGGAGTTCGAAACCAGCCTGAGCAAGAGCGAGACCCCGTCTCTACTAATAATAGAAACAAATTAATTGGCCAACTAAATATATAGAGAAAAAATTAGCTGGTTATGGTGGCACATGCCTGTAGTCCCAGCTACTCGGGAGGCTGAGGCAGAAGGATTGCTTGAGCCCAGGAGTTTGAGGTTGCTGTGAGCTAGGCTGACACC
>CAUYRT010104487.1:0-17982 GCA_963574885.1 Lepilemur ruficaudatus | reverse complement strand
AACTCCTGACCTTGAGCTATCTGCCCGCCTCAGCCTCCCAGAGTGCTAGGATTACAGGCGTGAGCCACCTCTTTACATCTGGCTTTCCACTCCCTCAAGATGAAGATAGCTTCCTAAATGTTACCTCTGGCCCTTCTTTGCTCTTAGCAATCCCTACTGCTTTCAGAGGCATTTTTCAAAGGCTGTGCCAAAGAACACTTACCTCAAGGGATGTTAACAATTCTTATTCGCAAAAACAATTTATAGGACTTTGGGGAATATTGAATGAAACAAAGATGATAAGGTTTCTTCATCTAGATTTCCAGAGCCTGTTACATGATATTTATTATGAATTCCTAGGAGGAGAACTAATGTTTCAAGCTGTCATTCAAATATTATCTCACTGTGTATTCTGAACAGGGCAATATAAATTCTATTCAAGTTTCAGCTCAGTGAGGACCTTCAGAAAAGAGCAGTTTGAAAGCTTACTTTTTGGAATTTAAGATACAAGTAGTATGATATTCAATAGCAAAGTCTTTCTATTCCAAAATTTCATTAGAACAGGAAATAAGAAAATGAGCTTTGTGGATAGGATTCCTTAGCAACCCATAGGAAATTCAGAAGGGGCCACTGGACTAAAACAGCTTCAAATGTCTGAGCCTCCAGGCTCTGAGACAGAGCCGAAGACGAATTTCAAATGTACTTACGGCATTTGGATTGTCAAATTCAATGGCTACTTTTCAGTCCTTGTCTTACTTGATGTCCCAGTGGCACTTGGCACAAGTCTCCCTGTTTTGGGACTCTCTCCTCTCTGTTGACTTTGTGACCTCATCCTTTTAGTTTTCCTTCCTCTTTAGTGACAGCTCTTTCTCAGCTCCCTTTCTGTACTCCTCCTATTCTTCTTTATTTTACAATAATGTCCCTAAGGAGTTCCTCTCGGTCTGGCTCCTCTTTTCACTCTATCCTCTCCCTTCAGCTGTACGCCATGTGTGGCCAACTCGGCTGCTGCCCAAATAGCTCTGCAGAGGCCCCACATCCACTATGAACTCATTGTGTACAAAACTGAACTCACTGTTCACCACCACCCACATTCTCAAAATTCCAAACCAGAAGGATCCCTCGTCTCCTCCACTTTAGTAAATGATACCACCAAGCTCCTAATTGGCAAAAGCCTTTTAAACTCTCTCTTCTGTCTTAGCCCCTTCTGTAAGTGGTTCATGGGGGAAGATGTGAGGAAGTAAGACTATTCTTTGAGAGTTAAAATACAAAATAACCAATAGAAAAACTTAACAAATGGTTAATGAGAACTTACTGTGATTAGGTACTCTATTAGATACTGAGGATATGGTGGTAAACAAGATAGACATAATTCTTACATTCATGGAGCTGCCAGTCTCACAGGAAAGACAGATGTTAAATGGATATACTTAGAACACACAGAGCAGACGGCTGGGAATAGATAAGCAGTGGTACCTAACCCGGTGTAGGGACTTAGTATTTAGAATGGAATTCTGAAAGCAAAAGCTGGGGGAAAAAATATTCTTGGCAGAGGGATCAATATTGTGAAGGTTTAGAAACAAGAGAGGAAATGGGCTGGGCGCGGTGGCTCACGCCTGTAATCCTAGCACTCTGGGGGGGCCGAGGTGGGTGGATTGCTCAAGGGCAGGAGTTCGATGCCAGCCTGAGCAAGAGTGAGACCCCGTCTCTACTAATTATAGAAAGAAATTAATTGGCCAACTAAATATATATAGAAAAAATTAGCTGGGCATAGTGGCGCATGCCTGTAGTCCCAGCTACTTGGGAGGCTGAGGCAGAAGGATCACTTCAGCCCAGGAGTTTGAGGTTGCTGTGAGCTAGGCTAATGCCACAGCACTCTAGCCCAGGCAACAAAGTGAGACTCAGTCTCAAAAAAAAAAAAAAAAAAAGAAAAGAAAAGAAAAGAAACAAGAGAGGAAATGGCATATTTTAGGGACCAAAAGATGTCCAATATTGGGGTGAGTAAAGAATGAGAAAGACATTGGTGAGAGATGATGGCTGGTGAGGAAGGCGGGAGGAAGATTGCTTAGGGCCTTACTAACACCGCTAAGTTGATTATTTATGTATTTCTAAATGTATTTGATTTTTATTTATCATGTTTATTGAGTATATTAGTCAGGGTTCTGCAGAGAAACAGAATCTGATAGGGGATATATACAGTCGTGTGTCAGTTATCTACAGGGATACATTCTGAGAAATGTGTCATTAGACGATTATGTAGTGTGAACATCATAGAGTGGACTTACACAAACCTAGATGTTGTAGCCTACTACACACCAGCCTATATTGTATAGCCTTTGCTCCTAAGCTACACAGCTATACAGCATATTACTGTACTGAATGCTAGGCAATTATAATACACTGGTATTTGTGTATCTAAACACAGAAAAAGTACAGTAAAAATACGGTATAAAAGATAAAAAGTGCTACACCTGTATAGGGAACTTATCATGAATGGAACTTCCAGGACTGGAAGTTGCTCTGAGTAAGTCAGTGAGTGAGTGGTGAGTGAATGTGAAGGCCTAGGACATTACCGTACACTACTCTAGACTTTATAAACACTGTACATTTAGTCTACACTAAATTTGTTAAAAAATATTTTTCTTCCTTCAATAATAAATTAACCTTAGCTAACTGCAACTTTTTTACTTTACAGACTTTTAAATTTTTAAAACTTTTTGTCTCTTTTGTAGTACCACTTAGCTTAAAACACAAACACACTATACAGCTGCATAAAAATGTTTTATTTCTTTATATCCCTATTCTATAAGTTTTTTTCAATTTTTTATTATTAATTAGTAGCTTGAGTTTTGTATTTGCCTTTTGTATAGAGTCTTTTTAAAATTATTTATTTTTTTGCGACAGGCTCTTTCTCTGTTACCCGGGCTGGTGCGCAGTGGTGTGATCATTGCTTATAACAGCCTTGAACTCCTGGGTTCAACCTCCCAAGTAGCTAGGGCTACAGGCATGCACCACCACACCAGGCTAATTTTTCTATTTTTTTGTTGAGATAGGTTCTTGCTATGTTGCTTGAACTCCTGGTTTCAAGTGATCCTGCTGCCTGGGTCTCCTGAAGTGCTGGGATTACAGGCATGAGCTATTGTGCCTGGCCTGAAAAGAGTCAATTGGCAAAATATTTTAACACTTAACAAAAGAAGATATAAAAATTTCAGTTATTCGTAACTGAAAAACTGCCTCAGGTCTTTCAGGAGATATTCCAGAAGACGGAATGTTAAGTGTTAAAATATTTTGCCAATTTTTAAAACATGAAGTTTTCTACTTATTGTTGAATTATGAGTTCTTTATATATTTTAGATATAAGTACTTTGTCAGATATATAGGTATTATACATATACTCCCATTCTGTGGGTTGCCTTTTCTTAATGGTAACTTTTGGTGAAGTCCATGTATCATTTTTTTTCTTTTATGGTTTATGCTTTTTCTGTCCTAAGAAATATTTACCTAAAGATTGCAAAGACTTTCTCCTATATTTTCTTCTAGGAGTTTTATAGCTACTTATATTTTAGGGCTCATGGGGATAATTTGTCACCTCATTTTGTTGTAAATGCTGCCTAAGAGTTTTTGGCTTACTATCTAGTTGCTCTGTTTTTACGTGGAGATTCAGAGAGATTAAAAAATTATGCCACCACTATTGCTGTATTTCCAGAATGCCCCCTATGAAACTGTTATTTTTCCTATAGTAATGATTGTCTTTGTTTTCATTTGCTTGGTGAATTGTACCTTTATTAATTAGCCCCAAATTTTCACAGAGCTGCATATCTACTATCAGCATGAGAAAACATATTGGATAGTTGGCTCCATTTTGCTTTTGCAATTGGTCCTTTATCTTCCTGACCCAATCTGTACCTGTTTCTCTCTAGGCTTTCTGCACAGCTTTCATTCTGGGACTTCCCTTCACTGTCAATCTGGAAAATATCTACTTTTCTTCTGTAATAGATTCCATGATTCCTAGATCCCATGTCTTCTACTTTTGGGGTTTATTTTTGTGAGGAGACTGATGGTTGCCTATATACCTTATATTCGTTCTTCCCTATTTCTAAGAAAAATCACAATTTATTTGTGTGTGGCAGTGTGCCCATCCAAAATCTATATTTTCCAGCCCCCCTTATATATGGCCAAGTGACACAGTTCTGGCAGATGTAATATAAGCAGAAGTTTCTGGGTGAGGCTTCCCAAAAAAGCTCTTAAGAAGGTGGGAGTGGCAGTCTCAGTTGGCACGTATATCGTGCCTTTTGCCCTTCCCTTTCTTCTTTAAAGGAAAGAAGATGCGAGTTTTCCCATTGAGAGAGAACAAAGAAGTCACTGGAACTATATAATTTAGGTCCCTATAATTTGAGATGAATTTAAAAAAAATAAAATAAGACTTGAATAATGAAAAAAAAGATTTCTCATTGTAAATTGATAAATTGGCTTTCTGGTTCATACATTAGACTCTATGAACCTATTTAATTAGAGTTTACCTTGAGAGATAAACCCAATCTTGGCATATTTTAAAACTAGTTTTCTTAGATTGCAAGATAGAGGAAAAGACTGTGTGAAATTCTTCACTCTCTGTGAGGCTTCTTAAGAGTTAGCACCACCAGCCTCACCTGGCAAAGATCTAAACACACCAAACTTTTCTTTTGAACTTCAACAGATTATGTATTTGTACTGATAATACATGAATGCTCCACTGAAGAAGAAAGGGAATCTGACTGAGAGGCAACCCATGAGGAGGCATACAAACTTCTACTTCACAAGGCTACCCCATACTGGCTAATGGCTTATTCAACCAATCATATTCTCTCTTGGGGAATCTGAATGTGAGACACATAGAGAGGTACACATATGGCAGGAAAAAATATAAAAATAAAGTCATGAGATAGTGAAGTCACGAGTAAGTGGAAATCATGAGTAAATTGAAACAATATCAGGATACATGAGTTGTGTCATATCCTGATGACAATCCATTTCTTTGTGAAATCTGCTACATATGTAGTTTCCTATTACTTATTTCCTCATCATCTTTATAATCTCTCAATATGTCACTCAAAGTAATCTGAGTTGACTTTTGTGCCTTACATCTTTAAAGAGTAATGAGCACAAGTATTTCCCAAATGGGTTTCCTCATTTCTGTGCTGTTCAGATTAAGCCTTTATTCTTACTCACATAGATGACTAGAACAATAATTCATAGTTTCCCAGCTTTCACTTTTCCACCATGCAAACTTGCTAAGACACAGATCTTATCACGTCACTCTCTGTGTTCATGACTAATGCGTATGTGAGCACTGGCGTGTCATACAACAGTGAATCATGGGGTTGGCTCTAGAAGGTTTCCACTCTGTCTCTGTGCATATGCCTGGGATATTGAGAGTTGGAGGAGCCTTATCATATCATTTGAGGAGGGAACTGAGGACCAGAAAGGCCAGAGGTCATTTCATTCACTCTTTTTGCTTCCATCACCAAGTATATGCTGGTGACTTCTGCTTCAACGTCTCCACCCGCTCCTGACCTTAGGTGCATATAGCCAACCCCACATCTCCACTGGGAGGACTTACTGGAATCTCAACATGTCTAAAGCAAAGCTCATCTGCTTTCATTTTGTGTGAGACTGATTTCATTTCTCTCTTTAGAGACTGGCATCACTCTTTGTTCAAGCCCAAAGCTAAGAGTCCTCTTCTCCCTCTCCTTCCGTCATTCTTCATAGGTAAGAAATCATCAAGTTCTCGTAATATTCCTTCTTTAATTTTTTGAATCTAAGCTCTTTCCTCTATTCCACTGAATTACTTTAATCTGAACCATCTCTCTCATACAGGTAACATGCAGGTCCTTCCCCACCTATTATAGGATCATCCTCAATGCATTCTCTACTCTGCATCCATCATGGATGGCTATTTAAATAAACTATGATACACCCATGAAATGTGACATCAAGAAGCCTTTACAAAGAATGAGACAGATTTGTATGTGCCAGGTAGAAAGCTTTCTAGGATAATATTTTATTTAATAAAAAATGAATAGTATATGTGGTATTATCTTTTTAGGCATATTTATAAAGTATGAAATGTTGTTGCTATAGTTTGGTTTGTTTGACTTTCCCCATTTCATGTTGAAATTTGATCCCCAATGTTGGAGGTGGGGCCTAATGGGAGGTGTTTGGGTTATGAAGGCAGATCCCTCATGAATGCTTGGTGACATCCTCTCAGTAATGAGTGAGTTCTCACTCTATTAGTTCCCACCAGTGATGGTTGTTAAAAAGAGTCTGGAACCTCCCTCTTCTCTCGCCATGTGATCTCTGCACATGCCAGCTCCCCTTTCCATTCTTCCATGAGTGGAAGCAGACTGAAGCCTTCACCAGAAGTGTTGCTTGTGCCATGCTTCTTGTACATCCTGCAGAATTGAGACAACAAAACCTCTTTTCTTTTTAAATTACCCAGCCTCAGGTATTCCTTCAAAGCAATACAAATGGACTAAAACAGTTGTCATATGCACATGTAGATTATTTTTATTTTTCTTAGAGGGAGAAATACTCAGACCCTAGAGAGGTTGAGGCAGAGGGTGTGGAGACTTTCTTTTTTAACTTTCGATTATGGAAAATTTTAAACATACATATAGTAGGGAGAATAGATAATTCCTTTCTTCCCCATCTCCCAGTTTCAATAATGATCAACTTGTGGTTAATTTTGTTTTGTCTGTACCCCCACATATTCTACTTCTACCTCTACTGTATTATTTTAAAGCAAATTTTGGACACTATGTAATTTAATTGGTAAATATTCAGTGTGTATCTCTAAGTCAGTGCTGTCCAACAGAAATCTCTGCAATGATGAGAATGTTCTATACATATACTGTCCAATACAGTAGGCACTAGCCACATGTGGCTAAATGAGCACTTAAAACATGGCTGATCTAACTGAGGAACTAAAATTTTTAGGTTTTTCAAATTTTAATTGACTTAAATCTAAATTTAAATACCCACATGTGGCTGGTGGCTGCCCTATTGGACAGCACAGCTCTCAGATATAAGAACTCTTTTTTAAAAAAACATAACTGAAACATATCACATCTCAAAATTAACAATATTACCTTAATATCATTAAATTTTCAATTCCAATGCTCAGATTTTTGAGATATATCATAAATGTGTTTTTGTAGTTAATTTGTTTGAATCTAAATCCACACACTTTCATAGTCTGTTGATATGTCTCATAAGTTTTTTTCAATCTAACAGTTTGATGAGGATGCATCAATTTTCATTGTATACCAATCTATGTAGTTTGAATTTTAAGTCATTTTAAACTATGGATATGTAATTTTTAACCATTGGTATTAATATATCATCAGAGATTGGGTTGTGGGACTATATACCACTACTTGTTGGTATTAAAGAATGCTTGTCTTTTTGTTTTTTAAGTACAAAGTTCTTTTTATTTTTGCCCATAATCAAAACTTAATTGACAAACTGACATCAAAATAGGAGATCACTGTTGTATACCTTACAAAATCAAATGTAATTATCTTGGTAGATTAACTACAATTACTGAACTTATGATAAGACTTTCTGTGAGATAATAGAAATTCAGGAAGTTGTGTAGATCATTAATGTCGCTTTCTTCTAAATGAAAGCCCTTCTGTGAGTCTGGCCTTTCCTCCTGTACTCTGGCACAACACCGTTGAAAAATCTGCAGAAAGAACCACTGTCTGAGCATGGCTGAAAACTGTGGTAATCTTGCAGCAAACTGGACATTTAACATCCATAAAATAATAGTTTGGACTTTGAACTAGCTGCTTCTTTTCTTTTTTGTTTTTATTTCAGAATATTACAGGGGTATAAGTGTTTTGGTTACCTAAATTGCCTTTGTACCATTGAGTCAAAGTTATAAGTGTGTCCATTACCCAGATAGTGTGCATTGTGCCCGTTAGGTGTGAATTTACCCATCCCCTTTTCTCCCCTCCCATCTGCTAGATTTCCTATGAATGTTATTTCCATATGCACACGTGTTGATAATTAATTCCAATCTATGGTGAGTACATGTGGTGTTTGTTTTTTCATTCTTGTGATACTTCTCTTGATGAATGGTCTCCAGTTCCATCCAGGTTAATACAAGAGGTATTAGTTCACCATTTTTTATGGCAGAGTAGTACTCCATGGTATACACATACCACATTTTATTAATCCACTCACGTATTGATGGGCACTTGGGGTGTTTCCACATCTTTGCAATTGTGAATTGTGCTGCTTTATAAACATTCGAGTGCAGGTGTCTTTTTTATAGAATGTCTTTTTTCTTTGGGTAAATACCCAGTAGTGGGATTGCTGGATCAAATGGTAGTTCTACTTTTAGTTCTTTGAGATATCTCCATATTACTTTCCATATAGGTTGTTCCAGTTTGTAGTCCCACCAGCAGTGTAGGAGTGTTCCTATTTCTCCACATCCATGCCAACATTTGCTGTTTTGGGACTTTTTGATAAAAGCTATCCTCACTGGAGTTAAGTGATATCTCACTGTGGTTTTGATTTGCATTTCCCTGATGAATAGAGATGTTGAGCATTTAATCATTATGTTTGTTGGCCATTAATGTATCTTCTTTTGAAAAGTTTCTGTTCATGTCTTTTGCCAGTTTTTAATGGGATAGCTTGATTTTTTCTTGCTAATTTGCTTGAACTCAAGCTGTTTCTTTTTTTCTTTTCCTCTTCCAAGGATGATGTAGTAAATCTCTAGCCAAAGGCAACTTGATCCTTTCACAAGCCCAGCTCATCCAGACTTCTCAGACAACACTCCTGGAAAGCAGCACATGATCTGGTGCTCAGCATCAACTTCCCCAAATCTTGTTATATAATTTCTCTGCCCTAAAGAGCTCCTTCTCCTTTCTCTGCCCAAAAGGGCTCCTCCTTAAGCTTCTGGGACTTAATTTCCAAATTCTTTATTTTGTTTTCCCATCCTTAGAGATTATAGCTGTCTTCTTCAATACCCCTTTCCATCATATCTTTAGTGTTCCCTGTTTGCCTTGTCAGTTCTCCAATGCCTGTTAATGATTCTTTATATTAAACAGGTGACAAGATGTCATGTATGTTATCATCAGTAAACTTTCAGACCATCTGCTCATGTATCTACTATCCATCTTTCTCTCTATTTATGTTTCTAGTGATCTAGCCAATGCATTTTTATCAGAAAGTTTCCATGCTTTGTGGAGATCACTTGCCAGTCTGACTTGGTGTAAATAATTCTCTTTATAATGTGGTTTGAAATACACCTCTGGCTCCAGTGTATCTCTCTCATTGCCTGCTGCCTACTAAAATTTCCACCATTAGGAGAGTCATCATTTTGGGATGAGTTTTGCATCTCTGGGGATCCTCTTAAAATCCAGATGTTCTTCACAGTGTAGAGTATGGTGTCGTTTATAT
Source organism: Lepilemur ruficaudatus (assembly GCA_963574885.1). NCBI lineage: Eukaryota > Metazoa > Chordata > Mammalia > Primates > Lepilemuridae > Lepilemur > Lepilemur ruficaudatus. The sequence goes on along the minus strand of CAUYRT010104487.1, from coordinate 8,559 downwards.
CATACCGTAGATTACTGGATCATATTGTTCTTTCACCTGTCAGATCCGTGACAAAAAGGAGCACAGAGCACTGCAAGTTTTTCGTAACTTGACTATGAGCCCTAGTTCTATATCCTCAGGACCTTCTGGGGACTTGTGCACATTATACCCTCGTGAGTACGTGTCACCTGCATGGGGCAGTTGAGGTGGCGATGAATGAAGCAGAAGACTGGGAGTGCGACAAGAGGCAATGTTTGAGTGTGGCAGCCTCACAGCCAGGAGGCCGCCATGAACAATGGTCACTTGAACAGGGGGAAGAAGCAGAGAAAGTGCAGGAAAGAATGTTGAAGGTATACTTGGCTTATTTCAAAAGTCTTATCTCAGGCTGGTCCCCTAAGGCAGAAATTACGCTAAAGAGAAATCAAATTGGCAACAATCTTTTCTGGGAATGAGAAATGATTTCTTGTGTCATGGTATTGGCCCTCCTTTTCCTCTACTGTGTCTTTACATGTCAGTGTGAAAATCAGTCATCAGATCATGTTTACTGAGGATCCCTGACACAGCGAAACTCAAGCTCTGTGGAATAAGCTACAGATTAAGAAATTGTGTCTTTTGTCTTATTAGGCAAGACCAGTTTTTCTCAAACAGCTGTAGGGTGGGGAACTGACGGAGACTTACTCATCTCAGCCCTGTCATTTCCATCTCTTCCTCATTCTCGTTTACAAGGTTTTCAGCACTGACACTTTTTATCATCCTTTCCCTTTTCTCCTTCTCTCCAAAATTTACCAGAGAAATGTTCATCTATGAATATATCAATATCGGTATCCAAATCTGTATTTCTTTGTTTTTTCCCCAGCAGAGCTGTCCTCACAGAGGCCTTCTTTGTATGCTAAGCAGCATTATAGAAATATTAGAAAAGCCAGAGGGGGAAAGCATCGCTCATGCTGTACAAGAATTTCATTGCTCTTAAGTTTTCTGAGAAGTTTTATGCTCTGGAAGCTGGTTTCCTGATTGTAGGCTACAAACTGAAAAGAGGGGAAACGGAACTAATGTGAGCAAATAGAAAATTAATGAACTTCTACTTGTGTGGTCAGCAAATACATACCTGTTCACAACATATCACTGACGACACTACCAGAATTGAGGTGCACAAGTCATATGTCCTTGCTTTGTGCTCATGAGTCCCGTGGATGCCAGGTAGTGTTTTCTAAAGGAAAGATAAAGAAATTTGAAGATAGAAGGACTGGATTTGAATCCTGGATCTGGTGCTTATTCCAGGCCCCAGAGCAAGTTAACTATTTAATGCCTCTAAGCCCCCGTGTCCTCATCTGTGAAATGGGAGTATCAATCTCTACAATGTTGGGTAGCTGGAAGGGATACATGAGACAGCACCTGGAACAGAGTAAGTACTTCATACAAGTTGGTTCCTCACCCTAGCCCTTCACTCCCCCATTTCTTGCCTGTGATCATGATTGGTTTGGAATTTTTAGCCTGTTGAATAGTAGAGAAATGCTTTTTGATGACAAGAATACAATGAAGAGTACAGTATGTAAAGTTAGGGCAAGAGAAAATTTTCTGGATTATGAACACACTCTAACATGCATGAATGTCTCTCTAAACTCAATCAGGCTGGTGCCTACATATTCCAGTTTATACTTCCTGGAATAAAAGAACTAGTATATTTCTTTTGGGTTAGAACTTCTGGGGAAGGACTTACTTGCTTTTCTATATCTAAAGAATAACTTTGAAAGTGTTATTTTCAAAATAGAGTGTTGCCTAGAAATGGCTACATTTTCTTTTATTGGTTATTTTAGAGTGGCCTGAAAAATGTACCTATGATAGTCAGAAGATGTACGTATGATTGCTAGAAGCCTGAAAGTAAAACCTTGAGTAAGAAAATTTGAAAATTTAAAGCTTTTTTTTTTTTTTTTTTTTTTGAGACAGAGTCTTTCTCTGTTGGCTGGACTAGAGTGCCGTGGCGTCAGCCTAGCTCACAGCAACCTCAAACTCCTGGGCTCAAGCCATCCTCCTGCCTCAGCCCTCCAAGTAGCTGGGACTACAGGCATACATGCATAACCATGCCTGGCTATTTTTTTTTTCTATTTTTAGTTGCCTGGCTAATTTCTTTCTACTTTTTAGTAGAGTTGGGGTCTCCCTCTTGCTCAGGCTAGTCTTGAACTCCTGACCTCAAGTGATTCTCCCACTTTGGCCTCCCAGAGTGCTAGGATTACAGGTGTGAGCCACCATGTCCGGCCTTAAGGCTTTCTTCAAAATCGATTTATACATACTATAACAATCAGAATTCAAACAGAAGACAGAAACCACACTGTTATTTGAACATAGAGAATTTAACCAAGGGTTGGTAACTAGGTAACTGAAGGAGTACATAAAGAGAACATGAAGGTATTGTAACCACAGTGGACATCCCAAGTTGCAGGTCATATAACCTGAGCATGTGCAGATGAACCAAGCATCCTAGATTAGTGACCCCAGAGCTGTCTGGAATGAAAAAGTCAACAGCCTGTGGAGCCTAAGTACCTGGAGCAAGGAGCATGGACCAAATTAAGAAGCAAGGGATGCTCTATTTTGTTGCAGTATGAATTTAAGAGCCAAGGACGTGGCACTGCCTCTCTGCATAACACAATCAAATCATGCCTCATTACATATTCCCATCTCCAGCAAAGAAGAAAAAGTAGAAAACAACAAATGACCAGAATTTCTGGACTGCTAAACTATTGAATTATTTCTTTGGGTGAATTAAGTTGATATTCTAGATTATTATGACACAACATTTCCATGAAAATACATATGTTAATGGAATCTCAGGAACTTTCCACTGTAGAATTCATTTTTTATTTAAAACTTGTATGTATTTAAAACTCAAATGGTGACTTGTGACTGTGAAATTGACAACACTTGGAAACATTCTTGCTATCACAGACTTGGTAACATGCTCTGAGAATTTTGTCACATGTTGACATGCCAATGTTCTATGAACCTTTTGTAAAGGAATATATTTTTAACGTTAAATATATTGTAATGTACCATGAACTTGTGGGGTGCTTTTCAACAGTGTTTCTACAGTGTAAATAGATCATGGTAATGAAATTACTTATTCAATATTACAATTACTGTATAATATTAACATCTGAATATTTGGGACAAGTACCTTCTTTGCCCTGTGATGTTTTAAGTTGTAATAAGTATTACCATTTAAGGGGTGCCTCCTGTGTTCCAGGTGTTTTGTGCATATATTATCTCTGATCCTCAAATAACCAAGTAAGGTAGGTATTAGTATCCTCATTTTATAATAAAGAGTACTTGAGTAATTTGAAAAAAAGAAGAGGAAAAATGGGATGAGATCCCCTATGTACAATCTTTTATGTCTTTATATCAGAGTAAGAATTTACAAAAGGGATGCAAGATTATGCTTCAACGGGAGGAGACACAGAAAAAAACTGTCCTTCCAGAATCCAAATCAGATGATGATCTTATCCTTTCTCATTTTCAGTCTCCTACAGCATCTCCATCATATGCTGGGGCATTATTGAAAATGATGAGGAAGGACATAATAACCTCCACCCCCAGCCCAAAGTGACTGGCTCAGCTTTGTACCCCCCTTTACTACTGGTCAGGAAGGAACCATCTCCCTTCCACACAGTTGTCAGGGTACCCAATACAGCCTAGGGAACATGACCCTTTAGGCAGAGCAATTCCCAATGACACAGTTTCTATAGGCTTCAGATTCTTATGTGTGCATTTCCCTTTTTCAACTTAAGATTTATATAATTAGAACTATAACATGCCTGCTTATGGGGATGATCCCCAAAAGATGGAAAATTTATTTACATCCATCTTTGCTACTATAACTCTACCTGGGATGACAGGCTCTCACGAACACCCTCCTCACTCCAGAGGAACATAGGATGGTACTGGAAAGGCTCCTCAGGAAATTGAGAGGCTACATGAGTTACAACCTAATAATCTAGTCAGGACTCCAGCAGCACAGGCCATAATGGGGACTGAGCTGGGCTGGGAACCCAATGATCCCAGAGACCAGGCAAAATTAAATCATTACACGAAATGTTTAATAACTGGAATGCAGAAGGGGGTCTCAAAACTGAAAAGTCTAAATAAAATTTAAGAAGTACAACAGGCCAGGCATGGTGGCCCACACCTGTAATCCTAGCACTTCGGGAGGCTGAGGTGGGAGGATCACTTAAAGCCAGGAGTTTGAGACCAGCCTGAGAAGCATAGTGAGATCCCATCTCTACAAAAAATAGAAAAAAATCAGCCAGGTATGGTAGTACATGTCTCTAGTACTGGCTACTTAGGAGGCTGAGGCAGGAAGATCACTTGAGCTCAGCCCAGTAGTATTAGGCTGTAGTGAGCTATGATGACACCACTGTCCTCTGGCCCAGTGACCCTAGCAAGACCCTAATTCAAAAACAAAAAAAAAAACAAAACAAAAAAAAGAAGTAAAACAGAGGCCAAAAAAAAAAATCCCTCTGCCTTTCTTGAGAAGGCCTTTGAAGCCTATAGACAATATACTGACATTGACCCTGAACATCCAGATAACAGGGACTGGTTAATATGACTTTCATCAAAGTGTCCCTGATGTAAGGAAAACAACTTCAAAAAATAGAAGGGGAGTTAGGGATGCCAATGTTTCAATTGGTCAAGATTGCCTTTAAGATATTTAACAGCCACAACCAGATCCAGGATAGGCAAAAACAACGTGACATGAGACAACAAGCTGCGCCGCTTGCTGCACTCTTGGCCACAATCAGCTGGGAGATAAGAAGGTTTGCTGGAGAAAACAAATGGCCATGAGTAAGCTACCCAGGGCCCCCACAGCCCAGCCAAAAGGGCCAACTCCTCTTGGGGCCACGGCAGTGTGCATACTATAAACAAGAAATTGGAAATGGGAGTGTCCCAACCATTGCTTCTGGATGGAGGAAGAAACTCCTGGCAAATCAGCTCACCAGGTGCCACAGTTTGCTGATAGTGACCAGGAATGACAGGACCTGGGGACTCCTCTATATTCTATTAGCTCTACTGGTATTTCCCACAAGGAATCCCGGTAACAATTGCTGTGGGAAAGAGACTCATAGACTTTCTAATTTATTCCTAAATACCAGACAAGGTCCCCTCTCCCTGAAGACCACAGTTATTACAGGTGTATCTGAGGAGACCTCCCACAAGTCTTTCCTTTAGCCATTTGAATGCCATATAGGAAAAGTTTATTTGAAACATAGCTTCCTATACATGCCTGAATGTCCCATACCTCTGTTGGGATGAGATCTGTTAACAAAATAAAAGTCACGAGTAACCTTTTCACCAGAAAAAGTAGGGTGCCTCCTGAACAAGCCTGTACTCTCCAAGCTGCCTTACTACAACTAGAGGAAAACCTTTGTCAGAAATTCCTGAAGAGGTCCTACGAGAGGTAAGACCAGACGTGTGAGCTGATAGGAGGCCGGGAACAGACCAGGCTGTTGATTCAGTACCGGTAAAGCTTCTCCCTGATGTAAGAGCTCCAAATTTAAAACAGTATTCCCTAAAGAGGCATGCAAGAGAGAACACAAAACCTCTAATAGCTACATTTCTTGAATACCAGTTTATTTAGCCCTGCTAATCTCGCTGTAATATTCCCATTTTGCCTGTGCAGAAGCCAGGGACTAAAAAATATCACTTTGTGCAAGACTTAAGGGCCATTAATCAAATTGTAAAAGACATACATCCTGTAGTGCCAAATCCCTATGCTTTACTTACCACCCTGTCTGGAGATTTTCTGGTTTACTATCTTAGCTTTAAAAGACTTTCTACTGCACATCTCTAAGCCCCAAGTCCCAAGAGCTATTTGCTTTTGAATGGGATGATCCAGAGACTAACATAAAACAACAGTATATGGACACGACTCCCCCAAGGGTTCAAGTATGCACCTGCTATCTTTGGGGAAGCTTTGGCTAAATATTTAAGGGAATTACAGTCAAATGGAGGCATTTCACTCCAATATGTAGATGATATCCTGATTGCCAGTAAAACTAAAGAAACTTCAGATCCAAACACAATCCTAACCTTAAATTTCTTGACAGACCAAGGACATAAAATTTCAAAGAAAAAGGTGCAGATCTGTCAACTGACTGTAAAATACCTGGGTTTTGAGCTATCTGGAGGTCAAAGGAACCTATTGCCAGACGGAAGAGAGGCTCCGACAGGAGTGGCAATACCTGCCACCATAAAACAATTTAGAGGATTTTGGAGTATGGCTTGGATTTTGTCCTATCTGGATTCCTAATTTTGGTTTCATAGTCTTTACACAAGGCCCTCAAGGGAAGTGATAGTGAATCATTAAACTGGACTACACAATGTCGTAAAGCATTCAAATTATGAAAGAAAAATTTCTAACAGTGTCAGCATTTAGCCTCCCAGATATAAGAAAGCCCTTTGGTCTCTTTCTATATGAACAGCAAGGTATAAGCCTTGGGGTGCTGACACAGAATTTAGACAACCCCAGGAGGCCTGTTTTCTAAACAATTACATATAGTGGCTTGTGGATGGCCAGTCTGCCTCTGGGCACTGGCCACTACATATGATCTCTTACAAGAAGCTGAAAAATTCACTCTAGGCCATTCTACTATAGTGCATATGCCACACTGCATGTTGTCCCACCTTGAACAAAAAGGAGGGTATCAGCTTACCTTTGGGAGATTAGATAAATATCTGGCTATTCTATTGGATAACACAAATTAAAGACTACAGGCAGTGTCCACATGAATCCCAGCCATCCTGCTTCCAATTACTACAGAAGAACCCGTTCATGACTATATATAATCATTGAGGAAGTTTATTCTAGCAGGTCTGAATTGACTGATCAGCCTTTGGAAACCCCAGACCTAGAGATGTTTACTGATGGGAGCAGCTTCATGGACCAAAGTTTTCAGAAATCTGGGTATGCAGTGGTAACTCACTGGAAAATCTTGGAAGCTGAGGTTCTACAACCAGGTACATTTGCCCAAAAGGCAGAACTTATTGCCTTCACACAGTTTTATACTTAAATGCAAAGAAAAAGGTAACTATTTATACTGATTCTAAGTATGCTTTTATGGTAGTACATGCACATGGGCCCATATGGAAAGAGAAAAGCTTGCTGACCTCAGGGAAAAGGAAATAGACATGCAAAGGAAATATTTGGAAATAAACATGCAAAGGAAATATTTGGTAGACTCTGTTATGCTGCCAAAAGAAGTGGCTATAGTACACTGCCCAGGCCACCAAAAACCTGATAGTTATATAGCTAAAGAAAATAATCTGTGTAATTAAGCAGCAAAGCAGGCGGCTAGGACCAAAGAACCCAATGCAAGAGCCCTAGTGCTGATTCCAAGTAAGGACCTATGCCTATTTAAGCCCCAGTATTTCGAAGTAAATTTAGAAAGAGCAAATGACGGGGGATTTTATGCTGATACTTGGGACTTAGATGGGAAACAGTATAAAATGATTAAAGAAAGTTGGATTTATAGCAAACAAGGCATAGTGCTTGTTCCTGAGCATTTGATGGAAAGTATTATTGCCAATTTACATCAGGGAACTTATTATAGGAGAGATACAACCTATCATTGGCTACAAAAGCTTGGTTGTACAAACTGTCTTATTTGTGCAGAATAATCCAAAGATAGGACCACTTCCAGCAGTCAGAGGGGTCCTTTTACCATAAGTGGAAGTAGACTGAAGCCCTCATCAGTAGCAGATGCTGGCACCATGCTTCTAGTGCAATCTGCAGAACCATGAGCCAAATAAATATCTTTTCTTTATAAATTATCCAGCCTCAGGTATTCCTTTACAGCAACACAAAAGCAGACTAAGACACATGGATTATACTTTTGTTGTATCTAAAAACTCATCAGCAAACCAAAGTTCATGTAAATTTTTTCCTATGTTTTCTTCCAGAAGTTTTATAGTTTTGCATTCAGGTCTGAGATCCATTTTGAGTTAATATTTGTGCAAGGTATAAGGTCTGTGTCTGTGTTCAGTTTCTACATATGAACATTCATTCAGTTGGTCCAGCATCATTTGTTGAAAAGACTACCCTTTCTCCATTGAATGCCTTTGCACTTTTGTCAAAAATCGTTTAACCATATTTGTGTGGCTTTATTTCTAGACTCTCAATTTGCCCCATTGATCTATCTGTTTATTCTTTCATCAATACTATGCTGTCTTGATTATTGTAGATTTATAGTAAGTCTTGATTTGCTATATTTTTATTAGGTAATGTGACTTCTACAATTTGTTTTTTTCTTCATTAGTATAGTACCAACCAATCTAGGACTTTTGCATTTCTATATAAATTTAAGAATCAATTTGTCCATATTTATAAAACTTCTTGTCAGGATTTTGATGGGGTTGTGTTGCATCTATAGATTAAGTTGGGAAGTACTGACATCTTTTTTTTTTTTTTTTTTTGAGACAGAGTCTCACTCTGTTGCCCGGGCTGTAGAGTGCCGTGGCATCAGCCTAGCTCACAGCAACCTCAAACTCCTGGGCTCAAGCGATCCTTCTGCCTCAGCCTCCCGAGTAGCTGGG